>JAQFZW010000429.1:0-62092 GCA_034687055.1 Heteromurus nitidus
CGGCTTGGTTCGCTAGCGAACCAGGATGTTGACTGGATTGGTTCGGCTTGGTTCGCTGACATTCATGGACATGAGTGGTCCCCTGCAAACTTTGTAATTAGCGTGAACGTGCACAAACTCAATAGATCACCGTGCATAAACCATATAAACATCAATGCAGATTCAGATCATCTTCTGAGGATGAAATAATCCAGTTAATTTCATCGTTCTGAGCAAATTCAATTAACTGCATATTTTTTATCTACATAATATATGTATCTTGTCAGGCAGATCAGTTGCATCAAAAGTTTTAATCCAACATTATAGTTGGTGGTTTACACATTCCTGTACTAAAGAATATGCCGATAGAGTTGATGCATCATTTTATCAAATTTTATACATGCATATGTCCTATGGTTAAATGAATGTAGCTTGTTTTTGCAAACCTTAGCATATGAAATTCTATTTTGAAGCAACTCAGTTAGCATTATCAAGACGTTCACTTTGGCCTTTGTATTTTTGTAAACCTACGAAATGCTGACTACCACATTTAGGAACTACATATATTTGTATGTATGGCTGGAACATTCACTCCCGACTACAAGAGAGAATGTGCCACTTCTTATGCCTCCAAGAAAAGAATATGAATCGCAAATTCGCAGGAACTTAAAGTATAGCTTGATTGACGGCTCCTCCTGCGGCATGCAAAAATACATATAGGAGAGATGCGACATCTTATAAACTGTAACATGTTTTCTTCTTTAGTTATCATGGATGAAACTATGAAACAACATAAGAATACATGTGGATAGCATAATAAATACCAGAAAATTGGTTACAATTTTGAGAATATCTGGATAAACCGGTATGCTTGCTGCCTTCTGCGTGCAAATGATGAAAGAGGGTAAAATGTTTGTGTAATTGCATCATAGCAGAAGATGAAAATTTTTCCGTATTTTTAGTATTGTACAAACGCATTGGACAGTTGCATCAATCCCAATCTCATCAATCGCATCTTGTGTGTGCCTTGACCTTTGAACCTCACAACTGTAACAACAGTGATCCCATCCCAGGTTTCATTCGATTGCGCCACAATGGGTAGTTTGACACCAGAAGGAAGCGACGACTATTTTGAGCAAAACTTGAATTCAGAAAGTGGTCCAATTATTAAAAGCTTGGAGGACCTTAAATCACACCTACATCATGTGTTCAAAAGTGATGATATCAACGTGGAAATGTTGGAACGGCTAATGAAGGCTTATCAGAACGAACCGACGGAGTGGAGGAAGTATGCTCATTTTGACGCAGAGAAACTTACGAGGAATTTGGTGGACACAGGAAATGGAAAATACAATTTGATTCTGGTTTGCTGGGAAGGTGGGCATCAATCCACGATACATGATCATGCAAATGTAAGTCCTTTTGAGACATGCAGCTAAATTACGCTGTATTCACATTTACAAAGTATACTTATAAATTTATCTTGTTTTTGAAGTGTCATTGCTTCATGAGGCAACTTGAAGGAGCCCTGACAGAAATCCGCTACGCTTGGCCTGACAAAGATGCTGGGGATGATAGTCCAATGAAGGAAATATCTCGCTTCACTCTCAATACACCTGAAGTTAGCTATATTAATGACAGTATCGGGCTACACAGGTACGCCTCGAGTTTTTTCAAATTTAAATATACGATTATGATTTTCTGATGTGATTTAACGAAGCTGATAAATATGGGATTTGTTACAGAATGGAGAACGCAAGTCCTTCAAACAGAGCAGTTAGCTTGCATCTGTACTGCCCACCAATTAATGCCTGCAAAGTTTTTAGCAAAGACAGTGGAAAAAGCATTAAATGTCCAGTAACATTTTGGTCCAAGTATGGGCAAAAATCGGAAACATGAAACAACGAAAAGCCTAATTGTGAATTGGAATATATTCAAATAAAATACACTAGAAAATATATTGATATTTCAAACACAAATCAGCTTTAATTGCTTTAGTTAATTACAATTAGTAAATAAAAACTTACGATTTTTCATATTTTCCTAATTCCAATAGAATAAAAATAGAATGGCACAAAATGTTAAAATTACAGCCGTAGACAAATCGAATTCCTTCTCATTTCAAAAGCTCAATTTTCAGAAATACACAAAAAATGAATAACAAACTAAAAAAGAACTGCCTAATAGAAACGAAGAACAACACGCTAGATTTTCAATGCTGCAAAATCATTCAAGGAAAATGTCTTCTGACGAATACTTGAGTAAACATTTGTAAAAGATCTAACTCCAGCGACTAACGCTTCCAATTCCTTCGCTTTTTTATGAGCTATGCGTATCACGTCGTCACTTATTCCAGCTAAGCGAGCTGCGTTAAACCCGTACGATTTAGGACACGGTCCTGAGATCATTTTATACAAGAAAGTGATAGATTCTTGGGTTGGGTCATCTTCGTTTTCATTTTCAACCATACATGCCTAAACAATAGGAAAATTAGCAATTTCAATCAATCTGTCCAACATTACCCCGAAGTCGAATATATTGAATTAAAAATGTGATGACTATAGTTTTTGACTTCAAAATTACCATGTGGGTCATTTGTATTGAAGGTATATCACGTAGAGATTCAACTAAAGTGTGGTAATGGGTTGAGAACAATGATCGGCATTTCCTTTCCGCCAGTTCTTTAGCAACTGCATATGCAATTGCCGTGCCGTCATATGTGGCAGTTCCACGGCCAAGTTCGTCAATAAGTAACAAAGAATCTGGGCGTCCATGTTTCAAAATGGCACTTGTTTCACTCATCTCTACGAAGAAGGTACTTTCACCTTCACCAATGTTGTCATTTGCTCCGAGACGGGTGAAAATTCTGTCAACCACGCTTAGTTCACATTTCTCTGCAGGAACGTAGCATCCCTAACAAAAGAAAGTAGTGTCAGGAGGAACGTGAGAAAAAAATATTAAAGTAAAGTAAGATATGAATGCTACAAGTTCTGACAAAATATATAATTTACTTACCAAATGAGACAAAACAGCTATAAGTCCTACTTGACGCATCAAGGTCGATTTACCGCCCATGTTAGGCCCAGTCAATATTATGAAGCTACCTTGAGAAGTTTCTGCTTCACTGTTTACGCCCATGGTCGTGTTGTTCGGAATATACGTATCAGAGGAAACACATGGGTGCCGACCATCTACGATATTTAAAAATGGTTCTTCTGCATATGAAACAACTGGGCGACACATCACTTCCTGACTCTCAGAAAACAGTGAGAGAGAAATCAAAACGTCAATGTGAGCGATACATTCAACCGCCTGACTCCATATCTCTCGGCTAAAATACAAATTAAAAATTCACTTAAAATATATGGGTCATACAATTACTCACTCAATGTTCTAAATATAATTGTTTCCACATACTGCTTGTCGAATTGTGCGAAAATTCGTCGAGTAATATCACGTAGTATTTCTTCTCGGTTCGCTTCGGCCTTCAATATCGAACTTAAAAATTCCTACATACAATAATGACTTTTATAATTTTGCCGATAAATGATTGAAGTTAAGTATGGTTAAATGTCGTACCTTTGCTTCAACACTGTAATATCGTTTAAATCCCTTTCGGCTGGAACTCATTTCAAATGTTTTCGGAACTTTGACGCTTTCAGGTACTTCAATTTGAAAACGCTTTTTGTCGCTTCCAAAATAAACAGCTCGGGTCTTAAGCTGTTTTGCGACATCTCGTAAATACTCCTGTGCTTCATCTTCGATGTCTTGAACAGCTTTCTTAGCATTATCATACTCTTCATCAGCTCCTGGCTTGGGCTTTATTTTGCCCTCTTTAAACGCAGTCTGATGATCAAAAGCATTCTGTAGAAATGGGACGAATGAATAGAACCGTTTGAACCACAGCAATATACACAAGGGTCGATATTCTATATGAAAGAGGATAGAATTGAGCAACAGTAACGGTTTTGCTTACATCAAAAGTAGTCAACAATTTGTCCAATGAAGGGAATTTGGCCACAATTTGACTTAGCAAAGTTGATTTTATTCCATCTTCGTCGTCAGTTCCTGAAATTAAAAAAAAACTTCATAACCACAGTTCAAAAACAATCACAACACGCTGCTGGATTTTCCGAATTTACTTTTGAATTCCTGAATTATTTTCACACAAGTCTTGAAGCCGCGCAGCGTCGCCAGAAGTTCCGATATTTTATTTTTCGAATATTTAATTTCTTCGAAAAAGAAAGCTCGACCGTCAGGATGATCCTCGGAACGGTGGGCACTTCCGAGGTAATGTATTCTACACACAAAATTATTATGTTTGATTTTTGCTTCTGAGCCCACCAAGATTGCACTTCCGAATGTGTAGCAATTCAAACATTCCAATTTCCAATAAGATCCGTTTTCTTACTTGCTCAAAATCCTTTCGAGATCCGGCAAACTTTTCAGCAATGGAGTAACCTTTTCCCTGCACTCCCTCATTACCAGTAGTTCATCTATAGCGTCCTGGCGTTCACTAATTTCTTCGGGAATTGCCAAAGGAAGACACAACCAATGCCGAAGTAGTCTTTTACCAAAGTTAGTTCCACATTTATCGAGAACTGAAAATAAACTTAGTGGGCCTTCTAAGATCTCCAGGTTTCTTAGAGTTATGCCGTCAAGAATCTAAATTTTCATTCAAACAATATTGCATGTGAATTAAAACGTCAACTTAATTTAATTGATTGCTACTTTTGTTAGAGCATAAATTCGAAAGGACTTCAACCTACCATATATTTTGGTCCTTTGCATCGCTGAGGAAGATCAGGTATTTTAGAAGCGTCACTGTTTACATCAACAGGCTCATATATTTCGAAACGCTTTTGCGACAGTAAGTCATGATCCAGCAGACAATGTTTAAGATACCAAACAACACCTCCGAGACATTTGATACCAAGTTCCCAGTTCTCATCTGGAGTCAATCCCAATCCATCACTTTTAGAAAGAGCTGTTTGCAATCCTGGAGGCCACTCAAGTCCTTCAGCGCTACGAAAGTAGTCTTGCTCCGCGAGATATTTAAGAGTCTTCTTCGCACTCCAGAATTCTTTGTCAGGTATCAGAGAATCCTTTCGAACACTAGACAAGTTTTGGAACAACTGCTGCAAGTTTGCTGATATTTTTCCCTTTTCATAAAGTATCTACAAAAACAAAGAAATCGTATCAAAAATTTATTGTTGTACATTCCATGTTCTTGCTCTGCATTTATTTAGCCAAACAATATATAACGTGTTAAGATTTCTGTGCTATTGCACTTGTACGCTTACCTGCGCAGGTGTATAATGCGATACAAGAGTACGAAGCCGAGAACAATGGCGGTCGTCCGTGAACTGTCCAACGTGAAATGTTCCAATTGTAGTATCAATAAAGCAGACACCAAATACTATGTCGTCGGCTACTGAAGTAGAGATCTGTAACACACATACACAAATTGTATAACATAACATACATTCGTACTTATCTCTGAGTTGCGTAAAAATTATATAAACTACGCTAGACAATGATGACTACGATACCTTTTCAGTTACACCAAGTAAGTAGCAAGATTCCGATGCAAAAGGACTGCTATTTGCTTCGTCTTGAAATGAAGCGTACCTCACACCTTGTGTGGAAATTTGGCAAATTTCTCTTGTGATAACTTTTTCATGTTTTTGTGGTCTTGTGGCTATAATTGAAAAATTAACCAATCAATTACTTTGCTGTCACACACATTCTAAAATGTCCAATGCAATCAGTGACATACTTTTAATTCTTTCAGCAAGCATTTCTGGTGTTTCAGTTTGCTCAATTCTGGCTACTTTATATCCTTTTTGTACCAAAGCGTTTGCAAAACGGGAGTAGGATATTTCAGGAAAGCCACTGTGAGCATATTCCCCCTGCAACACAGATAAAGGTGTTTTGATTGATAACCACATACATAACAGATCGTAATGACACCCACCCACCAAATCAAAACTCACTCAAATGTTCATAATATACCTTCATATAAGTTATTCCCAACTCTTTAGCTGCAATACATGCATCCCAATGGTAGAACTCATAGAATTTTCCGACTTTGAAGAACAGAACGGTGTCAAAATTTTTGCTTTTCATCTCCCACCACTGCCTCATAGCCTACAATATGGATGTTTTTGTATTATGTATTTGTATAAGATGTACCCATTAAGTTGAATACTTAAAATATGTTCAACTGAAGTAATAAATAAAATTTAACTTGCCGGGGTTAGCTTAGACATAAAATCCTGAGGAACATACAATGTCCTAGGATCGAAATCTGGATGATCCTTTTTATGTCTGTTTGCATCCATTCTTTTATCATCATGAGCAAAGGCACAGGTTGCAGTCAAATGTGTCCACATGGTATCATCCTTATCAACCGCATTTGAACCGGACGCTGAGGGTTTTGGGCTAGGACACGGAGAGTCCGAAGAGGTGAATCGCTGCAAACGACTTTTAACACTATTTCTGTCAATAGTTCCACCATTGGTCTTTACGGAGTCATTCTTCTTACTTCCCTAAAATATAGCCATCAATTAAGGTCAATTAGTAACATTGGAACAAATCCTACACAAGAAAAATTGAATTGGCTACAAATTCGTTTAAGAAATTACTCTGGAAAGAGAGGGCGTTTTGGAAGACTTTCTGCGGGAACCAGTTTCCTCATCACTTTCGTTGCTTTCAACTTCGTCACTGGCTTCGTCACTTTCCGCTGGAGATTCTGATGATTCAGATTCCTCATCTACAGATCCATTTTTATTTGGCGAGTACTCATCATCTTCTCTCTTTACTTGCTTTCCTGCAATTCGTTTAGACTTTCCAGCCTTGGGCTTCGAGCTTGAATTTTTATTTTTACTTTCCTTCTTATCTTCTTCGTCTTGCTCTTCATCCTCGCTACTGGATGAAATTTTTAGAATCCTCCTGTGTTTTTTAGATTCTCTATTACGTGATTTAGGGGTTTCAACTTCAACTTCCATTTCCTCAGCAGCACTGTTATTATCGCACTGGTTATCATTTTCCTCCGCTCCGCCAGAATCAAACTCAAACCAGTATTTCTCAAGCCGTTTCCCTGGACTTAAAGGCACAGCTTTATCCGCAAATTTGCACGCAGCCATCCATGCACTATCCGATTTTGCCGGAAGTATGTCGGCATCCTGATTCCCTCCATACAATTTTAGATCTCTGTACGATGAAAAAATTAAAATGAATCATTCTCAATTCTAAATAAATAACTAAAGGCAAGCTAAATAAATATGTTTACCCTTTACGAATCCAAGCACGAGAAGGGGGCTCATCAAAAAACTGAACGTGAAATTCTAGCGCCCCCTTCCTGGACCACACACTTCCACGATCTTCTCCTCGAATCATTGCTGGCCACCATGGATAACCTTCGAGCTTCGCCCAAACCAAACCTCCTTCTGTATAATCTTTTGACGCTGGGAATACAGAATATGGAATACATAATCAATAATAACGGCTACAGTCACTCAGTCATCAGTTTCTAATTTAATTCGCTTAAACATTATACAGAAATAGAAGATGGAATGGGCGATCATGTTTTACTTACGAGAATCATCACCACGAATTTTCTTTCGTGGTTCAGAGTTATTCGATTGGCTTGCACTCCCACTCCCACTCGTTCGTCTACGTTTTGTTCCAGTTCCTGTTCTGGAAACAGGCGTCGACAATCCAGGAGTACTTGAAGATTTTGCTTTTGAAACAGGACTCTCACTTTCACCTTGACCTTCCTGCTTAATGCTTTTCGCGCGTACAGTGGAAGTTGGAGTGGATGATATTCCATTGCTACCACTACCACTCGTGGAAGGTGAAGATTTTGGCGTTCTACTGAAGAAGCTCAGCAAAGTTGTCTGCTGAGGCATTGTGACTGTTGACTGTTCACGTTCGAACTTTTACCTCTTTGCTTATGAAATACTGAAATTCTAAAAGAACCAAACTCACTAAATCGAAGATTAATGTCATTAATGACGAATGGCTAGCTAGTGTGCTAGTGGTTTTGAGTCATTACTACTGAGTAATAATGAGATAATAACTCATTAGTTAGTTTTAACAGCAAAAATCACTAATCACAAAAATAATCAAAATTTAAGCAAGCGTGCGAATGAAGAACTCGGCAACAAGTCAGCAGATTCACATCTGAGCAGAAAGAAACAAACACACAACAACAAAGCGTGAATGCACATTGTGTATGTGCCAAGACAAGGGAAAAGGTGAACATCGAAGCGCCTTTTGCGCTGGGGTGCTCCGACCACCGCACCACCGTTTCATTTCAATGACTTTGTTGGGGTCTTTGTTGCTTTCTGGTTTCCAGTATTTTTTGAAACTTGAAATTTTAGAAGGGCGAAATTCGGACAATAATGTCACCGAGTTATAGTTTGTCGTCCGGAATGATAGTTAGTCACTGATGAATTTATGGTATCGTTTTGATATATTTATATGAAAAATAAAATGTGACAGCGACAGGGCTTATCGTTCATTGTTATGTCCTTATTTATATACACAAAGGTGATTTGAAATGCAGTTTGTTTAAGATCTGCAAGGTGGTCAATTTACTGCTTTCTACGATGAATACTAAATTCTGACTATAACAGTAACAGTTTTGTATTAACAGTATTAAATCTATAATCTAAAATAACAAACATTACACTATTTTGACTGGGGTGCCATTCTTGCTGACTTTGGCTTTTTCTCCAGATGCAACGGTGGTAATACCTTGTTTACGTAGATGAAATCTGGATCAGGAACTGGCCCTTTGCAGTATTTTTCTCGAGCTGCTTCTCGGTTCCAAATAACATGCTCATAAAATTCTTCGTGCGTTGGCTTGAAATTACCAGGTCCGATTTTAAAATGTGGTTCCTCTCCGTCCTCAGCTAATCTAGTTGGCCTGCTAAGTTCAGGATCCACATCTTCGTAAATAAGCGGTATCCCTGGAACTTCCTCTACAGGTATTTTGCTTTCACGAGCAATAACTTCCTGTTAAAATGTTTAATGTTCAATTAACAAGTTAGTTATGCCACAAAGGGAGCAATTAGTGTAGTAGAATTAATCAGTTGTCGTTTGTTTAGTTTAGTTCAGGCGTACCCTCCAAACAGGTGGTAATGGCGCAGTCTTTGGACGTACTACGGGTGTGTGGTTTTCAGGGGTAGCCATAAATTCTTCAACTTTACGAATCAGCTCAATTTCCTTGTCCTTATGAACCAGTTGGAAATCCGCATAACCAGCATCTAATCCTATGTCAATTATTTCTGACCTTGTCCTCCCACGAAACACTTGCTCGACGAAAACATTTCCTCTGAATTCTTCCTACAAAGTCACAGATATTGAATTGCACGTATTATATTTCTTTCTTTTCGGATATTTGATACACGTAAGACAAATATGGACTTTAATGAGACTTACAGGGTATTCCAAGATGTGAGGATGAACACTGACGATTTTGTAGAAACTTGGAATCTCTGGACACTCTCGGAGATGCTTCGAACGAATCACCAACCTCCCTCTTCCAAAATTTTTCAAGTTCATTACTATTTCCCATAGTGGTCTCCCAAAATGCTGATTTGTACGTCCAAAATATCTGAACGGCATCCTGAAAAATTTCTACACCTGACGCCAAGCAGCAATCACCTGTCAATGAAATGAATTAAAAATTAGTATCATTAGTAAAATTAACACTAACTGACAATGCCTAAGCTGTAAGCCCGAAGCCCACAACACATGCTGCATTTTTATTTAATTAATACTGGAATGGCATTAATAAAACAAACCTGGAAATTTAAATGCTTAAATATTGCTTACCTACAGGTTCTTCACAAATATGACAAAAGTTAATTGTTGGTACAAACTACAATCTTGTACACTAAAACGAAGATAACAGATAACGCTTCCACCTTCACAAATTCACAAATTGCAAATTTGATTTTTTGTTCAAATTCGAATCGAGCTTCCTACTTCCAATTCAATTTACACTTCCATTCCTTATGTCTCTCGAAGTCCTACTCGAGCCCGTCTTCACATTTTCCTTAAATGGCCCAAAAAATGGCGAAAATTCACTAATTAAATTAATAAATTAGCGAATTTGTGTAGCAGAAATTTTTCAAAACAAAAACAAACGAGGTTGGAGGTGGCGAGTGTTGCGGTGTGCATACACATAACTTTGGTAGTTTGAATATGAGATTTGGTGCAGATGAATTCCTTTGTTGATAAATGTAGAGGGGCATTGTGAGCCATATAAATGAAAACCTACGAAGAACAAGGCGATGGGCTTTCACGTTTTCATACAAATTTTATTTTCATTGTTTGATATATGTAATTGACACAACATACGAAATACTAACGATCAAAATAATAAAATTGTTAAAAGTATAAGCACAAATAATTCACTGGTCATGTATTTTCGAATAATTAAATGTTTAAATATTAAACTAGAAATAGCGGGGAGTAGAGTCAGTCAAAACCAATATCGTTTTGCAGTATGAGTAATGGCTAATCGTTCAGTGCACGAACAAGCGAAGCAATTTTGATGACGCAAAAATGAAAATGTTTTCTAATAGTAAATTGAAATTGAAAATAATGTAATTGAACATATATTCAAGTTTAATCTAATGTGCTACGATAGTATACAGACGAAAAATAATAACAAGAAATGGTTTAGTCAATAACGAACTACCTTTCCAGGGGTATGATTTTAAACTTTTTATAATCAGAATTCTAAAAATTCCATTTTAGAGCTTATAATTAATTAGACACTGTTCTATGTAATTTCGGTTACATACATATCACGAATAAAGAGAATAAAGACTCTTTATTAAAGAGTCAGCAAAAAAAGTTTACGAGTCTACCATGAATAAAAGATATATTCGATCAAGAACCAAGACGCGTAATTGGAAACTT
Organism: Heteromurus nitidus; assembly: GCA_034687055.1. Lineage (NCBI taxonomy): Eukaryota > Metazoa > Arthropoda > Collembola > Entomobryomorpha > Entomobryidae > Heteromurus > Heteromurus nitidus. Next base: position 10,921 of record JAQFZW010000429.1, read on the forward strand.
GTCTTACTATACGATATGCCATTACATATTACTAGCAAAACTACGATTCCACACGGACTAAACGCCCTCGTCCGCGTGGAATCGCTTTTGGTGTATTTACTTCATCCTTCGCAGCCGTAAAATCGAATGTAGAGTCAGCTTCAGGTGCTTTTACTGTCAAGTCGCTAATTTTTTCTTCCAGAAATCGAACGGACTTTCCATCATCTTTGCCCACTTTAGCTGCGCTACCTTCATCACCGTCAGCTACTTTACCCTGATCAGTGCTGGTTTTCTTGATGCCGTTGTTTGCACCATTGTCCTTACTAACACGTCGAGTTTTCTTCAATTCAGCAATTAAATTGGCGTACGACACCACAGTTTCGTTCACCGGGAGTTCATCTTTAATTTGTTCCAAAAGAGCAATCACCTCATCCACGTTTATATCCAGAAGTCCAACAATTTCATTGCGCTTCCCTTTGATGGCATACTGTACAAAACAATAAGCAAAAAGTAATTCAACGCAGGGGTAATTTACCAAAAATAACGTGTATAGCGTATGATTCATAATGTCTATGAATTTATTACGGCAACGTCAGATGCTGAATCAGGAAATCTGTCAACTACTTGAATCCAAGCTACACAAGCCTCTCGTCGGCCTTGCTTGTCCATGGTATTAACCCATAGGATTAAGCCCTTCGTAGTAAGAAGTTTCCTGTGCTCAGTTTCCTTCTTGAGCATTGGAATTGACTTATCAATCGTCTCGACGATTTCATCAATGGCATCCAATGGATCACGAAGAAGCTTCAACAGGTCCATCAGACATGGGAAGTTGGACGCACGAAGTTGCAAAGCACGCTTAAAATACTCCTTAGCCTTTTCTGGTTTCCGGAAGGGCCCGTTTCCTTTAGAATTGCCACCCTGAAATAAAATATTAAATGTCATTTAGAGATAGAAATACAAACAATGTTATTTAGTTGAAAAGTTTGACGTTATTAGTTTACCAGAGAATAAAATTTTCCAGCTTTATGCCACGCCATAGTGTTGAGTGGCCATTCTTCAATGCATTCTTGAAATAATTTCTCCCCCTCCGAAGCGTCCAACTGGCTGTAGCCACCGTATCCATAAATCTCAGCCAAGCGAACTTTAACCCATGGATCGTTAAGCAATTTTAGACTGTTCCTGTTTCAAAGTCAAATTAAATACGAATCAGTAGAAGTATAAACAGTGGAGGTATAGAAATATAAATTCGCCCACAAGCTAGTTCATTCGACCCTTATCTCTATCTCCAGCTCTACACGATGAACTAACTAACTAACGCTGATCCTCTATAAGCGTTGCACCGTAATAGTAAGTTGTAACATGACATGTAGTGAAACAAGAAAATAAATTGGATACTTACTTCAATAAATCAATCATGTGCGTTAAGCGCTCAGTAATTTCCTCTTTATCCATACTGTGTCGCTCAGCGTGCAAAGTTTCTTCCAGCATGTTCGCCATGTTAGCAATATTATCTCCAACGTCAGGCCGAAGTTTATATGCTGCATTGCATGCCTTTTTCTCCTCTGCACTGGGAGCACTATAGCGTCTCATCATGCCGTTTCTACGAATCTGCCGTGATTTTCGATAAATGTAGCGATACCATCCGTGAAAATCGGGTTCCAATGCCGCTGCCTACCAAAATAATCAGAAAAATAAGAATCCGTTTACATTTACGGTTTTACTTTTTTAATATTATGAAAGTACGCTTATCCGGAGCGATTTCAAATTCAGCATACCTCCTTCAAATTTTTTATGACCATAGACTCATCAATTCGCAGGGAACTTCCTAAGCACGCTTTCGAAAACATGACTGCGGCCTTGGACCTGTCATCAAGCATCAAGTCCTCCCATTGTCGTACCAATTCTTCAGAGCTTACGACAATGCTCACATCAGATAATCCGTTTGTCTCCAGGATTTGACGAACCACCATGAGCGTGCTGGCATCAATCATGTAATTGTAAACAGCCAAATGACTAGAAGATGGTTCAGCATCGGCAGATTTAACATGAAATTCCAATTCGTCCTTCGCCATTTTAATACACTTCAGAGCCGAGTTGAAGTCCTTAAGAAAGGTATATTGTGCTGCCAGGTTGAGTTTCCAGCACAAATCAGTGACTCGCCGAAATAAATTTTCCGACTCCTCCGAAAGCCTGTCAGATTGCAAGAGGCTACTGATATGTTTCACTTCCGAGCCTGCGGTACGAAGTACCTCTTGTGGGATGAAGCCAAAGAATTCGTATAGCCATTTCAAATGACATTCGATGTCAACAAATCCTGGGCAAACAGCAGCATCACGTGCCACCTCTTCTAAACAGTTCATTTTGGGCGAGTGGCGAGAAATCCTAGTCACTTCCTGCTTATATTTCCTTTTTCACTAATATCTGAAAGTCGAAAGAAGAAAAAGAAGGATACTATATAGTCAGTTAGTTAACAACAATTAATCAATGATCATGCATGGTGGAAAATCGAAAATCCCCATCACCTATTGGCCGTTAACATGCATACTTGCTTTATACAACTGACAATCAAAAATACAATCAACACCACCCTTCAATGTTCAATGCCTCCAACAACCCCGCCCCCTCACCCCTCCAAACAATCCTTCGGACATCTGCCCCGATTGACCTACGTAACCACATCCATCACCCATGGTCAATGGTTCAAATTGTCTGCAACTAACTGACTTGGCCTGATACCCCAACCGACTATTATCAACTATCAATACTATCATGTATCACAGTATCATCCCCGTCTCGTCAACCCTCCACTCCAGTCACCAGCAAGTGGCAACGTGGCAAGAGTAAACAGTAAAGAACTTAAACTTACCAATGCAGTTGGCAGTATCTTTCTATCCCCTCCAGGCACCAAGCAGTAAGGACTAAGGAGTCACTAGACACCGAGTACGACTACTTACTTGGACCACTTATTAGGCTCACCGCCTCACCGGGACCGGACGTTCAATGCTAGTCACTTTCTTTAACTGTTAATAGTTCGCCGATGCTTCATTAACCGTTAATTAAATTAAATCTACCCCAGTCCAGACTGTATCCAGGAAAATTAAAAAATGCCTTCCTTCAGACTCGACCAGAAAATGTCAACTCCACTGCAAAACTCATACACTGCACTGGAAGACAGGAACACACGAAAAAGATGCTTTTACCTGCTTTTATTACGAAGTTGCAGTTGGTGATGGTGGGGATAGGTATGAACATGTCTCGAATACATAAAAGCACATCGCACATCTCTGCTGCTGTGCATATCACCTTTTATCACAAGCTTCTTATGCATCATATCTCTTAACTCGACATGGAAATAATATATGTAAATATGCAAATTATCCAACGATAATAAGGTACCCTTCGGGATATGCGGATGGGAAATATACACAACCACAATCACAAACAAAGGACAAAGTGAAGCTCTGTGCTGTCCAGAATCATTTTGTGCATCATTCGTCAATCAATCACTCGAGACTAAATATCGTTAATTAATACCACTTTCGAACAATTTTTAATAATTTGAGTATGCTCGAAGACTTGATTTTATTGCATATTTTAGTTTCCCTTCTCTGCCCACTGCCCAGAGGGAGTATTTATTTAATTGAAAACGTAACGTATTACGATTACGGAGATGTAAAAGTGGAGTAAATTAGTTTTAATCTTTGATGAAACGCATTTTGTTTTACTTATAGAATATCATCCAATTCATCGCGCTCCTCTGCCTTTATAACTTTAATGTGTCCATCTGAAAATACCATCATGCGCTTTCCCAGTTGGGTTGAAATCTCGTCTACCACTGGTTTGGTGTCGGTGTCACGTTTCGTTCTAGGTCTTTTCCGCAGATTTGATTCGGTCGTGGAGCCTGTGGTTAAGAGCAAATTTACTTGCATTAATAAATTTGTCCGATATAATTGTATTCCGTAATTAATTGAACGAAAACAGCATAAAAGTGGATGCGCATATCACGACTACCTGTGGAGAAATAGATGGGTAAAGGAGGCATATCCGGTTGTCCAGTATGCAGTGAAAGCTTTTCAATGTTGCTCCATCCTCCAGGAAATTCCTTACCAAGCCAGTGGATAATTTTTTTCATGTTTTCTGTAAGTTCTTCCACCGACAGAGTATCGTGCCCAACCTGTAATAAATTAAGAAAACTTCAGTATCTGATTTTTTGAAACCCCAGAGTATTCAATCCATAAACATGGACTACAGATGTTTTCATATAGAAAATACGAACGCTTACCACCACAGTAGAGTTTTGTCCTTTTAAACTCAAATTTAACACTGTCTTATGTAGCGCCAGCCAAATTTGCTCTCCAATGTCAGCCGTCGTAAGCTTCCTTCCAGGAATACTTATAGGAAATTTCTTCTTTTTGAAAAAATCCCTTCCCAAAATCCCAGGAATCATTTTCCACACCTTGTTCTCAGCAATAACAACATCGACGCTCTTTGCCAACGCTCTCTTCGCTTCAAACTGGGAGTAATCATCACGAAACTGTTGCAGCGTCATAATTTCTCGAACTTTGAATTTATCTGAGTGTGATGAGCTCATCAAGATATCTCTCACTTCCCCTACGACATGATCTGGATCTCGTTCTTTCACGTCAGGAACTACTAGCAAAAGATCTAAATCAATTATCTCTGAATGTGGTGTGTTTGGCAAGCGGATGTTGAAAAAGTGGTCCTCTCCATCTGGAACTTTAGATGCTCGGATGTCAATCATGAAACGAACTGGAGCGTCCAAAAATAAACTGTCTTCTTTCTTTTTAGATGAATGTTGTACTAATGCCTTCACAGCTGCTTCCGCCTGGTTAAAATTAATTAAAGAAAATTAAGCCAAAATTACTTTCAACTTTATTTATAAAACTGACAACTGAACAATTTTTATATTTTTATTTTTATTATAACTTGCCTGAGTTATATCGAATCCCTCTGGAAGCTCCGACACTGCCGCGTTCTTGCTTGTCTTAGTATCGACCATTTTTAATTATAAATGCTAGCTAATGTAACAACAATCAAAATTAAAGTCAAATTTAGTTTTAAAAATTAACACGATTCACCGTAAATAATCAACAAATGCTCACCCACGTGCCGAAGCAATACACACATGCACACTCAATGCACCTTTCTTCAAATATTTCATTGCCGCCTTTCAATTGGGGTACGTTGAGAAAATCCAGCAGACTCCCCTGTGGAAGGACAAACTCCAATGAGGTGAAGAGAGGATGACGCCACATCGGATGCCTTTGTTCGTTTACTCGTCATGAATTTTTATAGTAAAATATTTTCTGCTTTTCCTGCCATTTCATGATTTGTGGTTGCTTTCTTTTGTCGTCATTTTCAGTTTGAAGAATGGAATAAGGCACGAGATCAAATAATTTCTTTTGAATATCAGTCATTTTCTTCAATAAAATTATATTTAACTAATTACTTTACAGAGATTTAGTGAGAATTACTCAGTTTTGTAAAATATAGTGCGATTTGCTCGCATTTTTGTAGTTATCATTGGTGTTAAAAATTCGCACTTAAACTCGCACACACCACAGACCAGATACACCTGTACAATTACTCTTGTCACGCGAATAGATTTAAAAACAAGGTTTAATTTAGAGAAAACAATTTAATTTATTTAAATAAGTGATCTTGAGATCGAAAACACAGTGGCGAGGACAGCGAAGACAACGCTGACATGAATGGATGTCGCGGACGCAGTTGGTTTGCCAGCAGACGGCGTTTCATCTGTGGGGATCTCGTTGGCGGATGTATCCTGCGAGAGTGCGTAGTTTACAGTCTTGAGAAGAGGATACTTTACGCTGGAAAGTCCAAGGAAGTCGTCAGTTTCAATGGACCACAACATGGCACCTCGAAGCTTCCTTTGCAAGGCGAAATTTACCTGGAATTGTGGAAGAAAAGTTAAGATTTAATACTCCAGTTCAGCGTCTTCAGTCACAAGTAAGTTGGAATATTTTTAGTCAAAAGCACCTTGTCTCTGATACTTTCGGGATTATCGAAAGATAACCATTTGTTCCCGTTTCGCATAAATGGCACTTTTGCATTATCATCCCAGTAGGTAGCCCAGTCTCCTCTGTTTGACAAGAGCTCTTTGACGATCTTCAAAAAAGTTCAGATTAATTTCTCCAGTTGATCATTTTGTCACTACCACAGCCAATCAATATGCTTCAGAACACTTGTTACGTTGTTACCTCGTTATAGCCTAGAAATCCTGGTTCATTCGTGAATGGACCCCGAAATCCTTGATCACCGGCAGGTTTTCCTAACGCAGGTCCGTCTTCAACATTTCCTGCTAATAAAAATGTTCTGCCGTATGTTGGCAGTCCCATGACCAATTTTCGAGCTGGAACACCTTTCTGTAAATAATAGTCCACGGATGCTTCTACACTCCCTTCGCCAAATGAAGCGTACAGCGGTGCATTGTGGGAAGTCTTCTTGTCCCAGTATCCATGATAGTCGTAACACATTAGATGAATTTGGTCGAGCAATTTAGCAAGCTGCTTAACTTCGTACCCTTCTTCAGCGGTTGATTTTGCAGGGCCCAATGCTGCAGTCAAAATCAGACCGTGCCTGTCAAAGGGCTCTCGTAATTCCTGCGTTTAAAAAATGAAACATCCATAAGATACAAATGAGAGGAAAATTCGCACTTTATAAGTTTTGTGCGTTGGGTTGAAACGTTGAACGTACTTGGACTAATTTCGTAAACGATTGTTTGTCCTCGGGTTTGCCACCACGGCTTCCAGGAAACTCCCAGTCAAGATCTAGTCCATCGAATCCGTGTTCCCTGTCAAAACAATAAAGTTTGATTTACCAAGCTCTGTATTTACAAATTTCTTCGATTGGATTCCTTTAAATTGAAGAAACTTATTTATACTTGATTAGTTTCAATGCAGACGCAATAAACTTCTTACGAAGTTGTGCATCGGCTGCCATTTTCGAGTACTTTTCGGACCCTTCATTCCATCCTCCAATTGCCAACAGAACTTTCAAATGGTGATTGTTTTGTTTGAGCTCTGTAAATTTCTTGTACCAGTCTGCAAGATTCATATAATCAAATTTGTAAATTGTAAGACAATCCCATTCACTTTTTCATCTTATATACCACACATAAGTTCTCATTTTACACAGATTGCGTATCTGGATTTTATTACCTTTTCCACCTCCGCTTTCTTTGACATACAAATCCAGCCATGGATCCAGAGGTTTCATTTCAAATGTAGTATTGTCCAGTCCAGCAAAACTGTAAATGATATGTGTGCACAACTTTGGATCAATGTTGGCAATATCGTAAGTGCCCTCTAACTTCCTGTAGGCGGCCCATGTCCCGATGTAACATACTACCACTTTTTCGTGAGACAGAACATCTGAAATTCATTATAATTTTGAATTTGGTTAAGTTTATTTCAATGGAATGTATATATAATTAAGGACAAATTATATACATATACAAAAAGGTATCTACTAAACTTACTTGCTTCGTTCTCCTCTCCCACAAAGTCCAGGGAAATTTCGGTTGGCACAATTGAAGGATCATAGGATAAGCTTGCACTGCAGATGATAACCATGAGAAATGCCAATATCCATACTTGGACATCGGCCCATGTTCTGAAGATCATTTCTGAATGTTTTTGGGGGAGATTACTCTGGAATTTCCACTACTTCCCTGCTCCAATTCCAATATCACTTTTTAATACAATATTGATTCAGTCAATTGAACAATTGTTTTCCAAGCGTCCAGTCCACATCATGTATACGAATTTTAACAACACATCTCATGTAGTATGGACCAGTGTATTGTGATTCTTAGAATATTATACGTAGCCCATTCTAAAGCCGATAAAGACTAACTTATTACTTGTAGCCACACCAAACTTTCGTTTCTCATAACTGAAACTGACTAATGCATTTTGGAGGTTTGAGTGAATGTATAATATGCATTGGCTATAGAGAATCGTGATACGTATGAAAACTGTTGCTTTTATGTGAAGCTATGTAAATCCTTTTGACTGTACTGTACTGCTCAGATAATAATATTTTGTTACTCATGCAATGCATATTGAAGCAGTTTAGTAGTCATCATCATCATCATCGTCGTCGTAGGAGTGTGTAACTTAACATACTCCATATATACAACTCTGCTAAAAATTAGAATGGATCACGTTGTTGGCCAGTACTGCAGTGGTGTACCTTAAACATCAAGGTCGAAATAGTCCCTCGAATGTACCTGCAAGCTTTCAAGAATATACTACGCGAAGGGAGCGGAAAGCTAAATGAATCTTTTATTCTCAAGGGATCGCTTCCATTGCGTATATGATACGATTTTAACCCTTCACTATGATTTGCGGAGGAGCTTCACAGATTACCAGCATGTGGGGTTTTTACAATTTTGCCCCTTCGCCTTTTTGTGAAAAGGTATGTAATTCTTGTCTGTTGTTGAAAGCAGATGCATATACTTACAAATGTCCTATATTTTATACGTTTCTGCATGTACTTTTCGAGTTACCTGACGAATTTAAGTACATAATTAAGAAATATTTTTAGACATGAATACACTCGCTGGCAAGAGTGGCGAGTGAGGTGCGTGCATGCTTTGTGTACATGATTTAGGGGCACGTATGGATGCAGCGAGTAATAATGTATTGTACTCTGTTAAATTCGTACACTCAACATTTAAAAGCTATTATATAAGGCATATTAAAATGCTTCTTTTAAGTACCCTACATTCCGTACTAACAACTCCTGTCCAAATTCAAAACGAAAAGTGAAACTTACCGGAACTGCTTACTTTGCACAAAAATATTTAACAGTTCAATGTAAAAGTACGATGCGCAAGTGCGCAACACTTTGCTGAATTCTACGAGTCAAATACTTCACTCCTTGAAATAGGATATTATTCTGTCTGAGAATCTTTCTTTAAGTATATTTTAGAGATGACTGGATTTGGTGGAGATAGTATTCAAATGATCATGATTTCTTATTGCATTGTAATACATCAGGGTTGCTTCCATCGGCCCAGTCTAATGTTAATACACCAATACATTTTACTACTAGGAATTTGTCTTTGGTGACTCATTCTTTTTCTTTTTACTAAAATAATTTCAAGCACAACGCTATATTTATGTATAGTTAAACAAGTAGAGCCTTTATGTAATGCAGGGCAAGCTGTCAACAATTTACAGACTACGGAACGTACACTGCTGTCCACTGCTGTTACTACTAAAAAAACTCAATGTCGATGTAATTGTTGGTCACAGATCATGTACATAATTCCGCCGATATGAATTAAGGTACACATATGGAGAATTGAGTGAGGAACTGAGGAATATTCAGATTGCAAATGTTAGCAAGAACACTTGTCATCCATTGTAAGTATACTATTCTCGTAGTTTTCCTTTCGCAGTCGCCATATTTTAATCATAAAACATGTATGCTCCTGCTCAGCATTGTCATCTTACATTAGGAAGGGCATTCCGATGGTTGAATTTCATGACTGTTTGTATATTGTATGATGCACTGTCTGGGATTTTTACTATTTTATACAAAGTTTGTAGGTGTACTATGCATACATGTACATGTGTTATTGGTACACCACTGCTGCAGAATTTACTAGGATTGAGTTTGAGATTCATTGAGGATTATGAGTACAAGACAACCATACAACGCACTGATTTCGTGTATACAGCTAGACAATGGAATTTTTTATTTCTCCACACTATTACATTGTATGTGAGCTCTCAATTTTTGCGTAAACTGTTGGTTTGTTCTGGAAGGTGAGATTAATGGACCGCGCCCAACAATCTTGCTGGAGAGATCGCAAGATAATATAATATGTCATATTATATGCAGTCAGTCACGTTGAACGTTGGAATTATCTTTGGATTCCATTCTCGCTCTTTTATCCATGAAAATGATGACGCACGCTGATGACAGACTCTTGTTCCAGTGGGACTGCATCTTGGCGGAATTGTCATGGCTGTACATTGTACATTGCGTATGCGTGTTGTAAGAAGGCCTCTTATTTGCCACTCAAGTTATCGGACTTGGACATCATAAGCATGTAGGGCTGGACAAGTAGACCCATACGACGACAATCCACAATAATTATTCGGCAGCAGTGAAAGCTATTATGCTGCACTCCAGCCAATGCCTGTTCAAGCCAAACACACTGATGAAGCTCCATCTTCAGCAGTACAGAGTGAGGCAGAATCAGAACCAAAACACACTGATCTTGACGAAGAGCCAGAATCTGATGAGGACAGTTCTGAAGAAGCGAAGAAGACTGATGATAAAGCGAAAAAACAACCATGTTTTAAAAGATTGCTTTCTATTTGTTCGGAAAGACGATTCAGAGAATGCAAGACAAATTGTTGTCCCTACTTTCCACTCTGTTTGAACCTGCCAATTCAATTATGGCTGCAGTTTTTGGCTGTTTTTGATTTGGTACTGCTCTATGCATTATTCTCATGAATTAGATTTTATGATTAATGCAAAAATGACACGAGAACATACATATTTGTTGCGATTATTGCTAGATTCTAGCTTTCATCACGATTTCGCTCTGGACATACTTTTACCAGTTTGATCCATTTACGAGGAGAAAGACGCAGGTGAATGTATCTGATGTGATAATTGTGAGCTCTCAACAACCACCCTTGTACCTCCGAACAACCACGGAAGACACTCAAGAATTTTACGAGAGCACAACGGTTCTCGGTCCACCCTTGTTTGCCGACGACGTTGATCAAGGAGCCGAGTCTTTGAGATACAGTAAATTAGCTTATATGCAGTCACACCTGCAGCAAGAAATTGAAAATGGATGTGGACGAATTTACTACATCGAATTTCTGTTTGGTCATCAGCTCACTCTCACTCGCGACCTGTTCCGTATGTCAACATAAAAATATTCATGCATGCGCAAACATAGGAGCTATAACAAGTTTAAATGGCAGGGTTCATACTTCGAACTCAAACCCCTGAATGCTTCATTTTTAACACTTTTTACAGATCAACTTGTGTACATTAATTTCTTGGCAGAAGCCATATATATCACCATTGCAGTTTCTATCATCGTAGCGACTTGCTGCTACGTAAGTATGCAATTAATTTTTCAGGAGACGTTTCTAAGTTTGAAAGAGTGCACTTACTTCTTCTCTCATTCCAGTTCCAGTACGTGTCAGCGAAAGTGTATTTGATTGTCGTTTGGCATTTGGAGCTACTACCAATTTACTGTAGACTCTGGACCATTGTCGCGTGCCAAAGTCAACGACTATGCATTCTCGAGTATGGAATAACGAAGACATTCCGAGGCTTGTCATTTCTCTTTTGGATACAACTTTTGCCAATAATTACGTATAGACCATACAAAATCCTTGTTTTTACCTACTTCATCAACTCATATTTCGGTCCGACTGGTAGTGTCGACACCCAAGTTAGAACAAGAATAGAGGGAATGACTCTTGATGAATATGTAAGCAAACAAGAAGAGTGTCGGAGGATGGATAAGAATAGAGCAAACTCGAGCTCTGAAGATGATGAAAAGGAAGTGATCTTATGAATTCTCCCGGTGCTAGTTATACATGAGTTATTTTAACACGGTGTTCTTATTGTAATTAAACTCTTAAAGTTAGAGCTTTCTTCTTATGCTGGTTTATAAAGGCAGAAGAACTTGCAATGATTTAGTGTTATTTTCATTTGTGCATGAATTTAGTTAGAGGAAGCACTGACGATGGCAGGTAAATGACACAAGTTCTACCAAAATGCGACCTTCCATGAGAGAGTAAAGAAAGTTTACTTGATAATCAGGCATGACCGGCGAACTCAAATACATATTTATGGTTGGCGGTGAATGTTGAATGCAACAAAACGTATTTTGTATTTATTAATTGCCCAATGATCCCAAGATTTCCATCCCTATCCAAGTCAAAGTCATATGGGGTGAAAGATAGACATCCAAGTTTGTTAAGACTGCAATAAACCTTAAATATGATGCATTGACAGATTGGTGAACCCAAATTAGAAAAGAGACAGGAACCAGAACACAGAGACAATGGGCAATAATCCAGTGGTAATGTTTGGCTTTCTTTTGATCGAAGTGGTGCTGCCGAAAATTCTTAGACCATGAATGCCAATAAAAGATATGGCCATCGTTTTCTACAAATATTATGGGTTTGGGATCATAACTACTGACGATGAGTGCTGGCATTGTTAGGAAATTAAAAGCCAGTCCATCCAAAAATATCTCACTGCCTCTATGCAAACGTCTCTTTCGGAATCATGATTTTTGTGCATATTGAGCCTACTAGGTAGACTACATAGCAAAAGTGTGCCTAATCCTAAGTATGTAGGTATCCGCATAAGCCGAAAAGCGATATATATTACACTGCCCAATACCAAAGTCATTGTAATACGCCAGCCTGTCAAAGACGATGCTGTGCCGATCCCTTTCAGCTTCTGCTTATTGTTTTGTTATCATACAAATTCAAAGGGAAAGCTTATTTTGGCCTTCAGATGGTAAGAGGAATTCTTCTGGGATTTGAAATGCTGAAGTTAAGAGCAAATGTAGTCCAGAAACCCTTTTTTCATGTGTGATGTGGACGAGTATTATGTAACGTGCTCCATCCACAGAGAGCATCATCATCAGCGTAACACATCAAATAAAACTTCAGAAAGGGTGTATTAGTTTTCATATCCTCTTCCCTTGTTGATATTTTGTGCCAAGGCAAAGCTCGCCACAGGAACATGATTTCGATTCTATTTACACGAAAGGCGGTGAAAGCACTCTTCTCAATTAAGGGATCTTTAATATACCCAGCCCATTATGGCGTGTGCTGCAAACGAGCATCTCGTACTTTGTTCATGACTACTTCCACACGCGTACCAGATCCTGTCTCGTAAAGCTTTCCAGAATTGTATGGTAGTACAACAGCACTTTAGAATCAAAGGGTTCTCTTATGTTAAACCAAATGAGGATATCTGAAACAGGTTTCCATTTCTCCACTTCGTTCGGCCAATTCCGCCACATCTTATCGATCAAGCAAAAACAGAGGATTTTTACACTCACCGTATCGTAAGCGTAGTAGTGGAAGTAGTAGCTTGTAGTGTGTGCCGCTTACACATGCTGCAACAGATTTTGCTCAGAGTGTGGTTGCTCAGTGTGCCATTACCCTTTTCTGTTTTGGAATACAAGACTTTCCATGACATGGTGCTAGAGAAAGGACAAGTCAGAGGAAAATATTCTCCAGCTGCATGCATCTGTGAAATGCGTACCCGTTTGATGTTTGCTACAAAATCCACCCAGACATATTCCGGATTGCTCTGAAGCAAGAGTGTGGAAGTGAGTTGAACAAACAACGTGTGTAACAAGAATTCTCCTTGCTCATATTCTGATACATTTTATCCGTTCTTTCCGGGATAGAAAGCAGGAGAGAACTGCGAATAATTTGCACTGTCCCAGTTTCTCTTTTGTGGTGAAAGGTAACCCACTGGGTCGTGGGCCCAGGTGTTTTTAAAGTTGTCCATTCATGTCTGCGGGGCTAGTCATTGGACAAGTGATGAAGAAGTTTATACATGCAATGGTTAATTAGTTCGAATCGATTTGATATTACGTTACGTTGTGGGCGGAGTACACAATCCTACTCCAGATTTTGCTATAAGCCCTTAAAATCACTTGAACATTGTTTGAGTAGCGAGAATGAAGAAGGCGTATTTCGGTGACTGTACGTTAGAGATTTCCTTTTTACAAAGTGCTATTGTAAACGTAACGCAACATGCATTTTCTTTAGATTAACGATGTATAATGGAACACCATCCTTTTAAGAAAGAGTGCGAATTTGATCTTTCGAGAGAAGTGATGAATATCTTGGATTGACTCAGACACGCATAATACGTGACTCACCTTCATGTGCAGCTTGCTGGAGAGACGCGAAAGCTCGCTGAGTGTGAAGTGTCATTCCACCTGTCATAGTACGAAGCAGTGATACCTTCTTGAAGTACTCTGACTTTACTTGAACATTTTCATTTTATCTCCAGTAGACTTGAGTGAGTGAACCTGAGAATTAACTGAAAAATTGATTTGAACATTTCTAAACGCTATATGCCCTGGAAAGTGACGCTATGAAAATGTGCAAATTACATATGAAAATAATGTGCTTGAACAATGCTTTATAAAGTCATAATGAGTGATGACATGAAAAATATCCATTCTTATACTTAAAAGACAGGAAACTGCTGTTTATTAGAAGTTCATTCTCAAGGTAAGTCTAAAAATAAGTAATGTTCAAAATTATCTTAAATTTTGGGCATGGAACGTTATGTCTGCTTTTTGTAATTGCATATCTGCTACTTATATGTATCATTTGAAGTAGAAAGTTCGTAGGGAATTCCATACAATATTGATGTCATAAAAATTCAACTTCCAAATCACCTCTGGCGAACTTTCAAATCACAATCAGTGCTAAGTATATTACACAAGTTAGTATGTAAGCTCAAAAAGATGGTATTAATCATTTAAATTTTGACATAAAAGCTTTCATCCTTCATAACCGCAAAGTATTTGTTATGCATTAATCACGCGAAGATAATTATTGTGACGACTATGAGATAATGGTCATTCTTCTGTTCACACATCCTCTTTTCATTTTTACGAGAATATTAAAGTGGTGTTCCCATCATGCTCAGGGCTATAATCTACTACCCAATTATTTGAATTTGCAAGTGTTCTAGTACAGTCTGAATACTATTAACTATGCCACGATACCAAGTTTTCTGAGGTGATATCGAAGCAAAGGACTTCAAAGAAAGGAAGCAGGCGGATCAGACTTTTCCATTTTGCGAAATTATTGTGATGGGGCATGGGGCTTTGTACTTTCATCTGATAAAGTCAAGGTAGCTTATTTGTGCCTGTTTGTATTCCGATACAGTAAGCAAAAATGCAATTCCACTGGGGAGCGTACGATCAGATCCATTGTTACACTGAATTTTGACAGCTTCGTTTACGCTAAGCTAACGCATGTACAAAGAATACAGCTAAATTACTCACAATCGTCTACGTGAAATTCATTCGCAGACAGGAAAAGAGGAAGCTGCTCAGGAAAAATTAAAGTGTTGTTAGTTATGTTATTAGCGGTAATAATGCACTCCTCTCATTTTAACTATAAAGCAGAATACTTATTATGGGTATGCAACTTTATTTTAAAGAGTATCCGCTTGTAGCTTGTGCTGATGTTGCACTATTACAAATGTTTATTCACTGTATACGTACCACATTTTTCATTTAAATTACACATTTTAGCTTCTACATTAGCTCAACTAATTGTTCTAACCATAATTCAAAGGGGTGTGGGTACTAAACTTGTTGAGGCATCTTCTGCATTAGTTCGTTCTTCATGTTTTTCTAAAAACCACATCAGTACATCGTACATTAACATACCGCATCTAACACTGCAGCATCAAGACCTAGAGAGCATGTAATGTATAGTTGATTTGGGCTGAGCGAATTCCTGTGGATGATATAATATTATAAACTATATAATTGGTTTGCAACAAGGAGCATATTTATATACATACATATCTTTGACATTTTAAATTAAAATCCATTAAAATTGCACTTTCTTTTCCATTAAATGAGGCATGGCTGTGATTACAGTATAGATAATTCGTACAGAAAAATTACCTCACCTGAAGGAATGCTATTGTTTTTACGCCTTATCAATTGAGAAATTGATACCCCACATCCTTCCCCAGAAGTCCGTTGTCGTTGTTTACGAATGCATGCATGCACACAACTGCACCACACCAGTTCATATCAATGAAAACTGCAACACGAAACAACGGTTTTTGTGTCTGCATGCATAAAGGATGCATAAAAATGTTATGGTGGTGTGCAGTAAAGCATTTAAGCTACAAATACTGAGGAGCATCCATAATGTAAAAAAATAATTAAAGCATTCGAAGAAATTGTTCTTACCTAAAACGGTAACAAGGAATTTTTACTCGTCATACTTCCTCTTGCAAGCATTTGCTGAGCGAAGAGTGAATGAATGAAAGCAACGGCACAGTGTCATAATAAAGGGTTCTTCAAAGTTTACGGTAGTGATGATCTCGATGACGGGTGGGAGTGTTGATTGTTTTTAATTGCACGCTATATAATCCTCTCTCGATAGAAACATTTTGCCTGTGGTCGTGGCATGAAACTAGTTTTATTTGCTTGGTGAAACATGCGTGTGGGTTACTGACTCATTTGCGTATTTCGGGTGACCTCGGGACGTGGGAAAAATTGATTTGCACAGAGAAGTACTTTGCATGAGTACTTTTCGTATATTGTGTTCGTGCTCTTTCCAGTGATGTAAATGCCAATTTCGGAAGTTATGCATAGTTATCCATATAATTGCAGGGGATCTGAAAGTAAGAAATTGAAATCTGCATGAAACTGTACTTTTTCGAATTTTGCATGTGAACTTAGGTGAATTCCGAATTCGTGACGACAAACAAACTTCTGTCTACTGTGAGATGCTAAAACCTCACTAGATGAACTAGTAATTCCGTGCACATATGTATGCATTTTTTATACAAAGTGAATGTGATTTGCCAAAATATTTTGTTCAGTATTCAGTGGTTAGGGATTCTCAAATCCCTGAAAGAAGTTGACTGAATAAATATTTCAAGAATCATTAGGGGTCATCGGTGCACATGAGATTGATTACGCCACATGTGAGAATTCGCATCGTGTTTCCTCAGTGCGTAAAACACTTGCATATGTCCAAGGTGGAGGTTGAACGTGTGTGGTCGCGGTGGTCTTTGTTTTCTGTCATTAAACTGATATTTCATAGTGTGATGGTCTAAAAACTAAGCAAAAAGTGAGAATCTAGATCCAATTTCAATTTGGAGAGAAACCATAGTCTTCAAGTGAAAATCGCACGCAATTTTCTAGAATCGAACAATGAACAACAGTTTTTTGTTTGAAGTTGATTGAAAAAGTTTTGTTTGCACTAGAATACGAGACTATTTGTTCTGTAGTATCAATATGATATCAGTGAAAAAAGTTCAATTATGGTAAGATCGTGATATCCAATTTGTCAATTGGATTTGGGAAAATACAGGATAAAAACTTTTGTATGTAGTTTTATAAATGCCCGTCTTCTTTACTTTAGGATGGCGGATCACGACATGAGCGATGTTAGTGTCAGCGAATCCTGGGCGGATGCTCAAGCTGACACACCGACGATGGGCGAAGGTCATTCTGGATCTGAGGTAAGAAATATATATTCACATATTATTTATGTTTATGATCAACCCTACGTTTGACACTTGCAGTTCAGTACGCTACGTCTTATTACGTCTTTACGCTCGTAGAAATTCTATAAATCACACTTTCTCACGGATTTCATCGGAAGTGAAATTAATAATGAGGTAGAGTACTACGCTCATACAGGGTACTCACTTTCATATGCATACGTCCTGTACCAATATTTTTATAATTATACATACACGTGGAAAAGTGTTGTCTCACGGTATAATTTTGGTCGTAAAAAATGATCTTACACCAGCATCAGCTAAAGCAATACCGTGTCAATAAACTTGGTCATGAATTCTATATCGATTGAATAGAAATTGTGCACTACGTATGACCATCATGATCTAGGTGATATGCACGAAAACAATATTCAATTACTACTACCAAAAGGAAATCACCGAGAGAAATGGTGGCACGCAGCAAGAGACCTTCTCAATGTATCCACTCTTTTTTACCTCGTTGACTGGCAAAAATGTCTGAATACGGAACAAAGAAAGCGATTTTGTTATTTCAACTGGTATAATAACAATAATAACCGTGAATATATTCTGCTGACATACAGACACAAAAAGCAATTTCCAAATAGGGTAGCTCAAGAGTGGAATGTTTAAATCGTTAAAGAGGATGAGCCTATCCTTCATCATCATCCTTGCTCCGTTCGTTAGAAGGAGCAGCAAAAGCAGTATTTTTTTATGAATCGTTATCGAATCATTGTTCTTCATTATTGTATTCCATTTTCGCTGTCTTTCACGGTACTTTTCCTATGCCCATTCATTCCTCCGTATGGTTAACTATCAGAACGTAATTCAACCTTCTACGTCTCCTCCGTTGTTAGCTTGTCGTCGTGAGAATGATTATCTGCATTGATGATTTCAGCCGGCCCAATCTCAATTTCAGTCGTGACTCAGATGATCTCATATAAAAGGGAAAAGGAGGAAACCAGGACGGTTTTGCTTGAGAAGATTCCAAACTCTCTTGTATTTGAAATCGTTCAAACTTATAAGTCAAATCACGAGAAGAATACACAAATTCGAGAATCGCAAAATGCCTTACAATGAGGATCACGCGAAAGTTAAAAATTTGATTTTTTTCCAACTATCATCACACGCGACCAACACGGTGTACTTAGGTACATTGTAGGGGTCCTTCTTGTTTGCACTCCGGCGAGAGAAATTAGAGGGGATGAGTGGATTACATCTTGATTCGATTATCGATTATGCGTATACTTTTCCAATAAACCTAAAGATTGGCATACGTTGATTTTTGCACTTCATTTCAGATCATGATCTAATCCCTTTCCACAATCTAATTTCCACTCAATTTTGGTATCTCGTCACGTCTTTCATGCTTAGTATACTTATAGGCTGATCGAAAATTTGAAATCATTTAAACACCCGCACTTGTTAACAGATCCTTTGCCTTTGTGTTCCTCTGTGAAAGTTGAGTGGTGTTGTAATCTGAAGACCTTTTTCGCGAGTTTGCTTCAAAGGGTGCCATGAATTGTGGAAAGATCAATTCATATAATGTGAATGAGGATTTGAGAATGCTGGTGTATGAGATACAAGGAAATATGAAGATTTTCGAGTGAATGTGTTATAATTTGATCGCATCAGAGAATTTTGCTGTAACGATTAAGCCGAACTGCTATTTGATGCAAATACAATTGCGATGTCATAAAATTATTCTTATGTAAAGTAGAAAGTAGTAGATTTCTTATAATTTTCTATCTTTCCATTATAAAGCCTCTCTGATTCAAACTAAGTCGTTATTAAGCATGTGAAAATGAGATTTTTATTAATAATCATCGAGGAAGCAAGCATGCAGAAACTTGTGAAAGGAATATTTTTTCTATGTTTATGAACATTCTAAAAAGAATGCTTGCAAACTAGTGAGACTAAATCGCATTCAAGTACATCTTACTTGCGAATTCATTAACTAGTGTAAGTGTTAACGGAGAGGAAATGTATGAAAAATATATCTGAAGCACTAGGCTTAAAAACTTTTAACGCCAGCCACATTCTTCTTAATCTGTCGGCGTGTTTAGTTTTGAGAAACGTGTAGAAGGATAATGTTTGATGATGTGTCAAAAAATTTACACAGCTTTTCTCGTGAAGCATATTTAATTTGACATTAATTGCTCGTCGAAGTCGAAAGAGAAGCTTCTATTCCATTATTCAGGTGAACTGTAGAACTTATGAAGTCAAAAATTGCAATCAGAATTACGATATGCGCAATCTCTGCTTTGCTTTGTAATGAAAATTCGTCTAAAATGAATTCGAACCTATTGAAACTTCAAGTTCAAGTAATCCTACGAGAAAGTTACGAAAATCGAGTTTGTACAAAGAATTCCTAGAATGTTTCTTTCAAAATTCTGGACATTCAATTTGACCTTCAAATCAAACATGAAGATTCCTGTGTCTATATAGATCCCATTTTACTTTCAACTTGTGTGTAGAGACTGTAGAGTCTGAGCAAGCCGTTTCACGTAAAATAGCTCAAAGCAAATCCCATTATTCATGCATACACATTGTATGAAACCTTCAGCATTGCGATTCGAGGTACTTCTTCACGTTGTCGTGAAGAAAGTGAAGAGAAGAGCTTTTGACAAGAATTAGTACTGTCAATTTTCATTCCTTGAACAACCTCTTAAGAAGATTAATTATGCATTCTTGCTTTGAAAACATTTTACATTAATGGATGTACAAGTATGTGACAAATACACGATGTTTCTCAGAGATCCGCAGATAGGAACAGTGAGAACAAAATTCAGACAGAACTCACACAAAAAATGCAAAAAGATTTCTCCGAAGGATTTTCTAGGAACACTTACAATTATTAACAAATTGTAGTGCGCACACGTGTATGTAAACATTTGTGGAGAAAAGTAAGCTTGAACTACATGGTGCGAAACCTTTGAAGTGTTCACTCAACAGTTCACACTGTTAGAACGGAAAGTAGACGCCTACAGTACTTCGGATTACCAGGAACTTGTACATGAAAGTAACATTTTGTTCGGAACATTCTGTTTGCAATGCCAAAAGGTTAAGTTCAATTAGTTCACGTGAGTGTTCATTTTTAGGCGAAAAGTGTGCCTAATTGCAATTGAATTAGATTAATTCTCAATATGGTTGGTTGATGTGAATATTCGAAAAAATACGATGCTATATTTGAACATTAAACCACAGGAACTAATTGCATAACTGTATTGCTCACTAGTTAATACCCTTGCTGAAGCAATAACAGAGATGGTGAACTATAATTGTGCACATAAACCCTATTTTACAGCAACTGTTTAGTTTTTACTGTCCATTGTAAGGAGTGTGACACTTTTATTACTAAAATAACAAATTAGTATGCACGTATAATTAATCTCATGAAGCGATGAGATCTTCATAACTTTCATTTCTTTCATTGAATTCACCACAAGGCAAAGCTCTTCCCAAGATTGTTTACCATCTTTAAAACAAAGACATGCTACTGAAAGCATTGACGACAAATCAGTTAATGAACGCGAACGTAGGGTGATGCAGTGAGGTACACATGCATCGTGAAATTATGGGAAGAAATATTGAATTTTTCTTGTAATAAAACGAAGTATTTTTTTAAAACATCATTATTTGCATCGGGTAATTACCGTTATTTAGCTCATCGTGTCGACCACAACGTCTTAAAGGTGTTTAGATAAATAATTATAAAAAGGGCAATTATCATCTAGAGACCTATATTTTAAGTAATTAATTACTGCCTACAAGTCCTCAATGTTTATATCTGCATCGAACCAATCACGCTTCTGATAATAAATACCTCCAACGAAGAACTCGCAAAGAGACTTTCGACACTAGAATGCAAAGTATGAAAACTAAGCATACAGCAGATTCCTGAAACGTCAAAAAATCTTTAGTAAGAACAGAAGTCCTGTCCTGATGTTAGTTTTTAGTAGGTTGATTTATGTGTGCCAGTATTGGAGAAAGGATGACATCAATTTGCTTTACCAAAGTATGTAATATGTATAATGCATAACTACCTACGTATCTACAAAAAAAATTATGTTTTTAATACTTGTGAACCCAGAGTAAACGCACATTTAATGTTGGTCTCAAAAAAGGCCAAAGAAAAAATTGGTTGAGTTTTAGTTTCAGAATGAAAGTTAATGCGTGGTGATTGGCATTTGAGGATTGACCAACCGCTGACTCAACGGATAGACTACAAGGAGTCCTATTGTTTTTATTTCAATAGGACAATTCTCAATTTTTATGTTGTTGACGAAGTATGATTTTTTGCCGTTTTTTGAAAAATTGGGTCTTATTTACCATTACTGAGGGTTTTCTTTCAATTTTAATGCTTGGTCATAAAAATACTCCTAAATAGGTATAAACTGTAACGGTTATTGTAGCAAAATGGTTTGTTTTCTTGGCGTTGCCGTATTTTGCAACAGAAGAAAGGAGGGGAAGAATCCTTACGGAATGATAAATAGCCTGCCAGATCCATGTATGGAGGATTGATTGATTGGGATCCACACGAGTTTTATTATGAAAGCAAACCTTTCAGGGCCTTGAGATTTCTGCATATCTGAATTCCGAAGGTTGTGAAATGCAACAAACGACATCAGTGTGTGTTGTGAACTCGTTTGCCATTCGTTGAATAGGTTTTATGTCTTCAAACTGCATTTTTATTTCAGTTAAATTCTTTAAAAAGCACGTCACATTTTGTTGTTAGAATATTTTTGCATGGGTAATGTGGACAAATGGTCGGATATAATTAATTTTACTGTGTTGTACATTTGCGATAACTGTTTCTGAGAAGCCTTATACGCATGAATAACCTTTAAAATATCAATTTCCTTTTAAAAGATACTTTAAAATGTCAACAATGACTTGCCAGATTTAAAAGAAAGACATCTGTCATCCTGCTCAAGATATGAATGGGGAGCGTATGAATGAAGTAGAAACACTGCGGTCCTCTGTGGTCAACTTGTAATCCCTTTCTCCAATCACAATTACTGCGGCAGGAGGGGTCAATGTCATTTCGTGATTACAATATCTTCTTAACATTTCCTTTTTGGGTAAAGTACAATCTTGAGAGATGTCTAGCTGATTCTGCAACACCCAAAAAATGCGGAGGATATATTGAGTCTACGCTGTAAAAGTAGTTGTGCGAAGGTGGATTGAATGTTTGTGAATTTTTTGCATGTTTCATGCTTGGATTGTAATGTAAAGCTTCAACAAAGGAGCTAAGATAGTTAACCCTCCAGCTGCAACTTCTCGAAGGTGTCAATTAAAAAGTACAGCAGCTGTAATTCAAACAGTTAAGTTAAACGATAGGACTTACGGATGCATCTGCCTAGAATTCTAGGTACATGTGTTTATTGTAGGATGGGGCGGCGAGGCGTATATTAATATCTTTCATGATTTATGAGGATGACTACTTACGTGTTTCGGCGATTCAATTAGCACAGGTCTTTGGTAATACGTAAAAACCATTTTTGTGATACCACAACTGTCCAAACAATGTCCTAATTTCACACTTACGTATTCGGAGAGCGTATACTGCAGTTTTCATCATCCTTCATACAAGCATAATGCCTTATTTAGAATTGGGATTGACTTGATGAAATATGCAGATAATTGCTTTCTGTTCTGTTGCCACTTGTGTATTAGCACTGGGTCAACATACGATTAAATGAATAGGAGGTTTTAAGGGATGTATTAAAATTCAGCAGCCGTCAGTAATACATCATCGTGCGGAATTTCTCTGACACCCTCAAACGAAGTCGCATGAAAGAAAATTGCGAATCGCAACCTACGGATTGATTTGATACTGCTTCATAATTTGCAAAGAATATTGCATGTTTGAGTCGTCTTTGAAATCAATAAATAGATAAAAAGAGGGCATGTGGTATGTACTCCAATCGCCGTTTCTGCATTGCTATTCCCACGCCCAAGACTTGCTATCTCGGCAATCTCATCCCTCATCAGTATTGCGAACTAGTTCCGTGTGGTACACACTCAAAAGTTCTTAGGTAATGCACATCAATTTAGCCAAAAAAAAGATGGGTCAGCTCAACTTTTCAATCCACATTTGCAACACTTCCTCCTCCGTGTAATACGCGTTCAATAACATATTATCAAAGCAAACTTGGTGCTGGCAAGTAATCTCTTTGCGAACATTTACCTCGTCCGACTACTGGAAGGAAGGGAATACGGGTTTGCTTTCAAGGTTTTGAATCTAATAAATACAGTATATGCGTTTTATTAACTGTGATCTGAGATATATTGAGCTATGCGTAGGGTAGGTAATTAATCCTATATCTAATTTCACAATAAGAAATGCTACAATTTGCTACAAAGTTAAATGATTACTTGTGGGATTTAACGATTCCTCCAGCCGCTGAAACTTTTACGTTGAAATAATTTTTACATTTAACAACTGCGTTTTGTTGGAATCCTAAAAGGTAGGAAACCCACATAAGATATAATAGGTACATTAATGGTTTTTGTTTTATTCATGACGCTATGACGCATGCATCTTCACCAAACATCATGAGTTTGACTATATATACATTTTATGCTACATGAAGACTTACGAATTGTAATTTGAATTAGAATTTGGGGTAAATAAATATAAGAATGACGTTAGTGTTTGGATGTAGGAAAAACTGTTGTTCTTCCCAACCTCAAAATCTTATGTTACTTCTTGTTGTTATCATTATGAATTTAGCACGGGTAATCATTGTCATTACATGAAGGAAATACGTGTAAATTGCTAATGATTTAAGAAGGAAAAATGAGAAGTTTCATGATATTTCGACACCTTTTTAATTCTCAAGATGTTTAACTTGCATGACTATAAACATATTTATTTTGGAAGGATAGCTTTTCATTTATAGGAGATAAATATAAATTGCTCCGCGAGAATAATGAAATTATGGCTTGTCATTTCACTCATTATCTTCTTGTTTCTGATGAGATGTTGATGAATTCATTATCCATTATATGCGCGTGCACTAATCATGGGTTATAGTGTATAAGCATTCGCATGCATCTAGTAAGCACAAAATCCGAAATCGTCTCCCATGTTGAGCTGACTTGCGTTTTTGATGCGACGCGATGTTTTAATGAATACTTTCTTCCTTAATTTGATATTGAATGTCATGTTGGACATGTTTGAGGGAGTATGTGTGAATGTGTCTGCTTTCTGACAGCATCAGGGTGTTGCGAGAGGTTTCTCGTTGGGTAGCGTGTACTTCAATCATTGCATCCTTCAATAACTTTAATTGTCAGAATAAAAGGTAATAAATAAAGTACACATACTTCATTTGACCATATCTCAAATTTTAGTGGAGAAATTCTTCCGCTCAAGAATTCATAAAGTGGAGGATATTTCAATAATCGAACAATGGAAACAACATTGACATAGGAGTCGAATTAAGTTTATAATTATAGAACGGTAGTATGGTGGTGTTAGAATATTTAAAAAATCTACAAGAGTTGACTTCCGACAACACATGCCAAAAGTATTCAAAGCACAATAGGAGTCTCATTACTATAGAATCTCTTACATAGTTCGGTCTGCAAATATTTGAATGGTTACCGTCTTCAGTGGATGTCATGTCATACAGGATTATGTGCGGTTGTAAAGATAAATTATGTGCAAGCAAGAAATCTATCAACTAACAGATTAACTGCAATCTCAATACATACATGTATGTACATAATCGTAAACTCTAAATAGACTTTTCATGTCATGAAGCAAAAGATGTAGATAGAGAAAAGGTAACGGCAGCCACGAAACTAGGTGATCAGAGATGAAGCATTTCTATTCCTGCATCTGACAGAATCTTCTGCTTATGTCAATTATGGGGAACGCATATAAAACGAAAATTACGGTTTTTATTGTCCCCGTATACAAAATGCTTGCGGATGATTAATATTACTGTACGACATTATCTTCCCCTCGACACAGTAGCAAAGTGTGCAAACACATAATAAAACGTAATAAAAACTGCAAGCGCAATTCCCCGAACACGTTGATCTTCATCTTGAACTCAACCAGAAACTTGACAATGAAAGGACAATTTTTATCCGCAAAATGAAAGCCAGCGCAATCACACGCAAAGCAGATGCTACCCGCGTGCAATTACTTTGTCGAGGACAGCATCTTGTGACACCCACGTTTCATTTTATTTTCTGTGAATGTGTGCGTGCTGCTGTGATAAAAAACGTAGGATGGAGCATTGTTTATCCCATTATAATTCCCTTATGTTCGAAAGAATGAGGAAGATCTCTGTGAATGCTCACTATGATTCAGTCTGTCACACAGAGATTTTTTTACAAGGACTTTGCAAGGAAGATATATGCGCTAGACTTTTTTTGTATTTTGGTGTTTATGTGTGAAATTCAATAAGGGATTGACAAAAGAGTCGTGGTAAAACGGTTCACGGCGATGATGATACTACTTTCTGGTTTGATTGTGGATTACAATTCTCGCCAAACACCCCTCTAAATTCAACTCGAGTCTTTCAAAATTACTGATGCTAATACTAAAAGTGTATTCCTATACCACCCTCGACCAGATGTTAATTTTTAGACTTGACGCACAGTTACAGTTAACTCATCATTCCCATTCGGCATGGTTTTCAGGGGTTTTACTGCTTGGTGAACCTCTTTATGGCATCATTCAACCCATAATTTTGTTACGTGAGGCGATTATTCTTGTCATTACAAGAAGAGTACTTCTTTTAAGGGACTGTGTATAATTTTGAAGTGCTCCATGAAAGCCTTCGTCCATATGCGTAGCATAATGTGCTTGATTATGTAACAACGAGAAACCCAATCAACCAAGTTTTATCATCAGTAAATGTACGATGTTTCAAAAATTTGTTAGGTGCCACCTCAAGCTAAAGTTCTTACGAAAAACATTCGACAAGAAGTTGTATTCTGCCTGCATCACAAATATGTCTAATCTTCTTTTGGGTACGTCAAGGTGGTTTACCATAATCTCTGGTCTGTTGCTGGGTACTTGACTAATAAGAATATTTACATGAATCGCGAAGTACGTGTCTTGTGTGTGCATTATCACCGTACACTTCTTCCCACATTTCATGTAAAAGCTATCCTGAGTTGCCGCAATGATAACTTGTTGTCATTACAATTTCTAACGCTATTCCCCAGAGGTCTTCAGGGTTTATGTTTTTCCTTCAATTTTCTTGTCATCAGTTGTCTATGTGCAAATTCACACATGCATAATACACACAAACGTACAGTTCCTAATGTCATTCAATCCTCGAGTCAGCACGACCAGCACGATCATTCAATTATCATGTAGCAACTAATGCCGCTACATAATCAGTTTTGCGAATATGTACATGTGCTTGCTGAAAATGCACTCCTCATCACTAACTGTGCATCATCATTTAATCTTCATTTTCAGTGCAATACTTACATCACGTCACCTTCAGAGTTACGATTGACCGGGGCAATTCTACTTTTATGAAAAATAGCATAATATTCGTCATTTGGAATAACATAACAATAATTTGTTCATTGTTATTGTGAACAAGGAGGAATGATGCTACTGTCAGATAAGCTCAGATACACAAAAACTGACAAAAGGGAAATTCATCGCGCTATCTCATCAGCGGCGGCAAATGACTGACCAAACGGTCGTCTTTGTTGTGAGTACCAGGGTGAAAAATTATGCAACATTTATCTTCTCACAGTTTATTACTATCCTCCCTTCCCTACATCCTCACCAAACGAAAATGTAAAAGGTCAGCAGTCATCATGATTATATAAAATGGAAGTGCAGTGCTGTGGATTCTCTGAAAGAATCTAAATACATGATGGGTCGGAAAGGTGACGTCGTTATGTAGCTGCAAGCATATGGCAGCCGCGAAGAGTTAATCCACATCAAAACGGTTACTAGATTTTGGATGTGTGAATTTGAGACATATGTGCTACCTGAACGTTACACGTTGTGGTAATGGTTTGTTGGTTTATGTTCCATTCGTATCACGTCTCATGTTGCTCTTCATGATCATCTCGACAATGAGGAGAAGCTTATGAATAAACTTGAAGAAAGAATTTTGCGGAGAGGAAATTTTGTACATTTCACACATTGCAAATTTTATGCATTAGTTTTCCTGAGGGTTTTCCACAAATCATGAGCCACAAACTTTGAACTTCAAATTTTAAACGAGGTATGCTTTGAAAGCCTCAAGGAGTGTGAGTTTATTTTTCGTCAAAAAGTGCTGAAGAGCTTCATATAGTCCACAGTTTTACGAGTGCATGCCACTTAATGCAAAATATGCCCGCGCCTTCCTTACAATTTCGGTCAAAAATATATGCTTTCAGGCCACCAGGAAGGATGACACTGAATATAGCTACAGATGAATTGTCATCATGTTGCATCCCCTGCAATGCTCTGCATAGATAACTTTGCCAGCAAAAATGTTTGCATGAATTATGCATAATGCCAACAAAAAAATCAAGTTAACCCTCATAAAATATAATTTATGTATGAAGTATGAGCAAATAATGTAAAATAGGGATTGCAGCATTGTAAGGTATATAAAACTAACGAAGGCTTGGCTGCAAAATTTTGGCTGTTATTACAAGATATACTTTAAATCGCTAAATTTGTTAACAAATTCAACTAATAAAATTCAACATGCATGATCATCATCAAGGTACGTTTCATTTTCTCTTTTCTCATATGACAAAAATATGAGAGAAAATGCTATCGTGAATGAAGTATGTTATAAGACATATCATTCCGAGTTTACGGATATCCAAATTTCACCACAAGGATGTGTCCTTACATTCTTACAACTCTGACTCTGCCAACTGTCGTATGTGCATGTGTAAATAGCAGGGTCTTCATCCTTTGTTCACTCACTATACCTCTTCTTGTTCTTACAACGTCATTTCAGTTCCTCGATCCTCCTTAATGCCAGCCTTTTATCTCAATGTGAATGCCTGAAAAAGACGATTACAGTATTTCTTTGTCTGTCTGCCACAATCTGCTCAGGTGCTTTTCTGTATCTTCGCATTTCCGTGAGTAGTATTCGGAGGGAGTGCAACAAACCATCAGCAGGGCGGCAGACTCCTTTAAGATGAAATGAAGATCTACACTAACGCTTTTCACTTACGTGAGCTCGCCCATCGTCATTACAAATCATGCAAGAGATATAGAGAATGTAAGAAAAGTATTTTGAAATTGAGCTGACTTGGAGTGCGAAGCAATGCGAGAAATT
Source organism: Heteromurus nitidus (assembly GCA_034687055.1). Classification (NCBI taxonomy): domain Eukaryota; kingdom Metazoa; phylum Arthropoda; class Collembola; order Entomobryomorpha; family Entomobryidae; genus Heteromurus; species Heteromurus nitidus. The sequence continues at coordinate 39,495 of JAQFZW010000429.1, forward strand.
TTGAAATTAAAAATTGTCTTTGTACGTGTTTGTTGTCCGAGGCTTCAAGCGTATTATTTTCTGCGAGTGTATCATGTTCTTGAAAGTTGCATGCATATCGTATTAAATAATATCTCGAAGGCTTAAAAAGTAACTTTTCTTCTGAGAAATCCCATATATTTATACTCAATATCTGAACTGATACGTGTGGTATTTTCGTATCGTGGATTCGATCTTCATCTCCCTCCTCAATTCAATTCTCCTTTGCCTCATATTCAACGTCATTTTGCTATTCGCTTGAGGATGAAATGCATAAGGAAAATAGCAACAAGCAGGGAAAATAATAACAATAATAATATCTCCTATAATCCCAATACCACAGAGTCGTAACAAAAACTCAAACTCACCTGTTCCACCATACATCTTTTTTCCCATCACATCGCGCAATCCCTCGGAGGAACACTCAGAGAGAGAGAGATGTAATAACAGCTTTGGATTCATGTAGTGTGAATGGATTTAGCTCTCGTATATTGCTTAAGTATTATATAAAGCCTTATGTTAAACAGGTAAAATGCAGACCAACTTATGCGTGTTCTGTTTGTTGTTTACTGATCATGAACATCATGTAGTAAATACGATGGTTGCGGTTGGTGTTTCTCGTATTGCTGACGCTCTCGCTCTAAGTTCATGGTTACATTTCCTTCATTTTTTGATAGCAGACGAGTAAAAGCAACGGCAGTAGATGTACAAACAAACCGGGCACCATGCATAGCTTATATGCAATGCAACTATCCGTTTCATACAAGAGCTTCACACGCAACCCTTTCATCCTCATCGTCGTCATTTTTTGTATTAATAATGTAATTCTTGTCTGCCTCTTTCGCTTTATCTCTGTTTCTTCCTCTACATGGCATTTTCCTCTACTCGAAATCCTTTCTGAGGATACAATGATGATGATAACGTTTCAACGAAGGAAATAAAAGTGGAAGCGATACAGGAATTAGGATGCTGGGATGATGAGAGGAACTTTGTAAATTCAATGTCAGGAATAGGAAATGAAAAGCACATTTGATATCAAGTGCGTTAGCAGAGCAGCAGTGGAGAGACAAGCTAAAATTGGGAAGGTGAAAGAAGTGAGATTTTTTTAGTGTGCGATGTTTTGTGTTTTCTATCCAATCCCTGTGTATCGAGTATCGGATGACAAAGTGTGTACTACTTCGTCAGAGGGAATCAAATTGGAGAGTTGTAATAGGAGCACAGAGAACATATAATGCAGGAAACTAGTGCCAGTGAGCTCATTGAGTACAAGATGAAACCGTGTATCATCGTCACTCAACAGGAAGAATAAACTTTACCTCTCTGAAAAGATTAATACCGATCGCAATTGAACGCAGAATCTGTAATATAAAAATAAATGTTTACTACATTCTTCACTTAAGAAAAACTAGTAAGCGCAAGTGCTCATGCTTTTATGCAATGCTGCGCTATAACGTTTACTCTGAACTTACATGCTCGTAATCAGTATTAAAGTTGATCTTCACGTAATATCCTAATTCCCAATTTCATATGAAAAAATCGCAAAACACAATTTGGTTCAAAGTGAGAACATGAAGCACTATGAAAAGTTTTTGCCATAATAAAAGCGTGATATAGCCATTCCTTACTCTTTGACCTGTGCGTACTGTGCGAATGACGTGAATTGTAAAGAGCAAGCCTGATACAATAAAATTGAAAACAATAGGAATTAATTTGGTAAATTCAATTCAAAGCGTATTTCTTTGGTCATCGCCATCACCGGTGCAAGTGCAAAAAAGAAGTGCATTTTCGTTGAGCGAGAGTAGGCGGCTACCTGTTTTGCAAATTTGTTTATGATCTTGTCCTTTGGTCTCGAATGGATTTTATAACCAAAATTACTTTCAAGTAGATCAAGTGATCAGTGAAAAAAACGTGCAAATCGATTTTGACTGTCAGGCCAAGCGTCATAATACGCTTGCGTTAGAAGTTTCCAAAACGGCCTTCTTGTGATGAACGCCCAAGTTCGTACATTTTTATGCATCTCACAGTTGCATGAAGCTGCAGGTATAGCGAATTCAAAGCCAAAAGGATAATTTCATACGAGATTTGATATGAATTTTTCAGTGAAGTGCAAGTTGCATTAAACCTGACTCCTCTCATTGGATATGACGTGTGTGGTGTAGATTTTTATACGGAGTATCAATAAAAAAGTTACTCACAGCCATTACTTGACATTTTTATTCCTGGAAGATGGGGTAATGAACATAACCAAAAACGAAACATTATATACATGCAACCTGTCATCGGTTTCAGAAAGGCTAGAAGGTTGCTGACTTCAGTGTTTTGTTTGCGTTTTAAAGTGTGGTCAGTTCAAATACCTTCGGAAAGCGTTTACCTTTCTAATTCAGAGACGCTAATTACACATGTGAAATTAAATTTTCACTAATGGCCAAATTAAGTGAGTGGTTCTTCGCGCAGCAGACATACTATTCCAATGATTCCATTCTTACATAACGAAGCGAGCAGTCGTGGACGACATTGAGCTGAGCACACCATTTCACAGCTAAATGAATTAAAAGGTATTGCAAAATACCCTAGCAAAAGTCTTTACAAAGTATTTTACTGTTCAGAAGTAAATATAGATACAAACGGCATATTTCATATATACTGAGCCAGCACTGCCTCGCCTACAAATAATCAGGAGGAGGGGATTTTTATCTGCCCAGCGGTGGTTGTATCATCAAATTCCTCCCAGTCATTTCATTTACTAATCAATGAATGAATGAAGCTCCAAAAACCATATGGATCCACAGGTTTTGTGATTGTGTGCTAGCGTGTGCGGTAGTAACTAACTCCATATTTTTACCTTCAACTCAATTACCACTCTCTGATTATTATATTTACACACTGACTTCATCATCAATTTAGTCAGCAGGTGGAATATTGACTATTCTGTTATGTTTATTGAGGGGTGAAGTCACTTGTCGTCATAAAAAACAGCTACATGAAAGTAAATAATGTACCATCGCCAGTTTGCATATACCACATAATAGTATTGCAAAGTAAAAAACTATCATAGTTCTGGTTACTAGCCGCACTTCTTCGCTTCATTTGGCGTTAGTTAAATATTGTATGCATTTCAATATTTGTATGCTCGACAGTCGTTATCCAATCGCGGAGAACTATACGAAAACGCTTAATGGACATTCCTAAGCACATTGACAAACGGTGACTACGTGAATGAGGAGTGATGGTCGAAATCGAGAATCGAGAGTAAATAGTCAAGGTATCTTGGTAAACAATGGGCGAAAATGAAAAGCATACGAGAGGGGAAACAAGCTCAGAAAATGGTGTTATGAGCGGAGTGCATAGATGATGGCAAACTAATAAATGCAAATCGTTGTGTGCATTATTACCCCCACAATAATATTCCATTTGGAGTAAGTGAAGAGAAGAAGACCTTGTCTAAAAGTTGACGACGATGTGCAAGCTCACAGTGACGATACGACAAGGATGATGATGATGGTGATGTGACGCTGAGAAAGAGAAAGACAAAAACTTCTCTTGCACGATTATTGCCATGTATGAAATCGAGTGCGGCGAGTGTGGATAGCGGCTTCCCTGCAGACGAATAGTAAATAACTTACAGCGTAAAGCATACATTTGAAAAAATGTAAACTCTTTTTCGCATGTACTTGCATGGGTTATAGTGCTGTATGCACGTTGGAGGTTGTGCTCGCTTAGATATTGTAGTTGTTGGTATTGCTGTGTACATATAAAAACGACTTGTACGTCAAGAATGTGAAAAGAACTTTGCAAATTTTACGAAGGCTTTAGGCCATAAGATTAAATAGTAATCTTCAACCAACCAACATCATCCTCCGTATGCATATACCACAGCTAACTCACCCTCCACATTACATTCAACGAGAGGTGAAACGAGCGAAGAATGTTTTGCATGCAGTAACTTGCTGACTGACCAAGTCAGCAGTGCAGAGGAGCAGAATCACTGCTTGTTTTTTAATAGTTTTAAATGAGTTCTTCTTATTAAACGTGTCTCCTCGATCGTAATTACATACATGAAGTAAGTTGTCCCTCGTACTTCCGGAGAATCCAGTTTGTTCGGAGTAAAAGGAAAAAAGTTTTGGATAAGTGTAATCTGCGGCATTCTATTGCTTGAGTAATTTTCATGACTTGTTCCGTATGGAAAAAACGGAATTTTTCTAAATTATCTCGCCGGGGATTGTGTTTGAGAATGGTTTGAAGTTTAAAAAAGACTTTGTGGTTTTTTGTTTCAATTTTTTCCTCTCGTTTATGTGCTCAACATTTTCCCAGCAAGTGGAATACCAAAAATGTGATGTAGCCGGCGTGGATGGAGCAATGCTTAAAAGCTCACCCTCCCGTGGAAAATTCTTTGTGCTATTTTCATGAAACGTTTACTTGCGCGAAGGTGAAACATAGCGTTTACCTTATCCCATAAAAAATAACTCATTTTAAACTAATTATTATCCTTGCACAATCTCACTCATCATTCAAACCTAAAAGTTTTTACCAGGTGATGATGCCATTTTGAACAATACGAATCCGACGGGATAGCATAATCTGCGTTAATGACTCTCTGCTAATGAGTTTGTGGCGGAGATTATATATTTTTTAACAAATTCATCAGGCAACGTACATAGATCGGATCAGTGAATTTGAGTAAGTGGGTATTGTTGTATGTCAGTGTTGTTGTGGATTGAAGTTGAGGGTGTTCTTGTGTGGTTGTGGTTGTAAATGTGTCGGATTAGTCGGATAAGATTAATCTCTCGTGCAAACATGGGCGAGTTGTAAACGATCGTGTACTTTACGCAAGGAGAATTGATGAGATTCGTCACTGAAAGTTGGCTCTGTCTCTAGTGCGATATCGTATATCAACGCAATAACCGGAGTCAAAATACAATCTCGTTAATCTGCAGGCTTCGCTGTAAATCGGAACATTTGCAAGGTAAAGGTCTACATAATCAATATCTGACTCAACATCCTTCCAACAAAATATCTAACGCTATATGAATTGGTAACGGCCAAATTGACTCTGAAAGGAGCAGGTGTCAATATCAACACCTGTATTAGCACTACTGTTTGTGGCTTCTAAAGGAAATTCAATTCAGTAAGTCTGATAAGGTCGCAGAAAGAGTTATGACTCGGATTAAATAGGTTTCATCATGTTTTCACCAGGCCATGATTTCATCCCGTAAAAATATCCTGCTGGAGTTTGAGTTAGTGTAACACGTAGTTCATTACAATTGTCCTAACTCTTCACACCAACCATACTCAAAATAAACGCTCCTGCTCTTTCCAAAGCATGGATTCGGATTTCCGAACTTCCTGAGATTTTACCCGTCTGTTGGATTTTGGATTCGCCAACACATCTTCTTGCTCTGCCTCTAGAGAAATACGGAACACTGGAGTCGTTCTATGTAGAGCTCAGGGATATTCCATAGGACTTTACACAAATTGTGCTATAGTGCTCATCAATTTTTCTCCCTGGAGTGAAGTAAAACAAAAGGTGACAGTATACTCATGTGGGTTACATACATACATGCATATGTGTGATATTTGCACATAGTTTTTATAAGTTTACTGATCGTGAGTTGCTGTTCAACTCAACCGTACTAATGCACTTCGTAATCATTTGACCTTCACTGCAGACTTTCAGAGGATACACATCGAGTTTAATCGTATTATTAGCACACAGCACATACTCCACCCATTGTCATACAAATTTAATTTGCGTAATCCAATTTCCCTGAACGGCAAAAGTTCGCCCTTTCCTCTCTCATAAAATCATATTTAACGAGAGTGATAAAGTGAGTTTGTAGGTATGTGCGAGATTTTACGTTAAACGAAATTTCAAATATTTAAATGCTTGTCGCATCGGACCGGAGCATTACATTTTTCTTGGTTCTTTTCTTTAGAAGATGTTTATAAATTGCAGTTGGCAGACGGTGATAAGCAAAATCTGATTTTTCTGGTTCATGATGCTGCTTCGGAAATTATTACTTGTGTGCTGTTTTGTATCAGAATGCATCTTTAGTAAGCGAATTTCCTCTTAAAACACATGCAAATACTAGGACCGGCTCACTTTGCAACCCCAGCTTTAACCAGATTTTTCCACTGCACTCAAAATATAACAAAGTAACGAAAATTGTGTGAAACTAAAGCACTTACAAAACCATCATTGATAAACACGGTTGAGTGCCATATCAGGCTACAAGATCACGACGAAATGCTACATCGTTTTACTTTGCACCATCATTATTCAACGTAGATGTACAGGCAAAAACATCTCGTTTCCCATTTCTTGCATCTCTTCAATCATCTCTTTTGCCTTTTGTGTTTTACGCTGTGTACAAAGTGACATAAAAATATCGATTTTTTGTGCCTTCAACAGCCGTAACAAAGTTGAATAACTGAATTTCTGCCTAAAAGTAGTGCATGACGAGAAGGATGATGAATGATGCAAAAAAGAGTGTTATGTGTAAAGGTCGACTGTTTATCCTAACTCTTCATATGTTTTTTTGTGAGACACAGGAACTGAACAAACGGCAAATATTATATTTAACCATACACAAATACCCAATCTTCTACACAAATCTTTGATTTTTTACCATAATTATTGCTACCACTGAAATCTGAAATTGGGATGACCAAAAGCAAGAACGTTACCTTGTCTTATTTGAATGGCAAAAAATGGGTACATTTTACTCCTCAAGGTTCGTTTAATGTAGGCTATTTCTTTACCATGTTTAGCAAAGGTCGTGTAAGTGTAAAACGTAGTAAATAGTGCATCTTTGCTCAATGATGTATGGATGAATGGCAGAGTAGCATTCGCCATTCGCAACGAATCATTACCCATACGCAAATGATGCAATGAAAAGTTTTCAAAAAAGATGAATACATGTGCAATTATGAGAAAAATCTGTGTGAGAAAATTAACTCACGGAAGAAATCAAAATTTGTGGCAGTGAGCTGTTTTTCAGTAATTGGCTGCTTTTCATATTAATGGTCTGTGGTTAAATGGAGGAATAGTGTAACGTTCACAGTCTCCATTTATTCATTTGACCAACTTCAATTTCAAGGATGGGAGTCACTCACGAGATGAATGAAGCTAGTCTCTCGTCTTTAAAACGCTTGCATTAAATGCAGTTCTCATCATGATCGTCATGTTTATTTTTAGTATAACGAAGGTAATACCTGATTTTAGGTATCATACATCTATTCTCCATATAACACTCTTGTTGTACTTTACGAATTAAGTTACTTTTCAAGCACGCTTTTCTGACCAGACGAAAAACTAGCCCAACCTTTACCTGAACACATCCACATTGAATCTTCTTCACAAAACTTGCAAAAAAGTACCCCATAGTGTCAAAAGTAACATTGAGATTTTGTGGTTTCAATAGAAATTCCCACTTTAACTCAAATTTTCAATTTGCTGCCATCAGTTTCGTATCTTTATGTCCCTCTCAACCAGTTTAAAGTTTATAGCTCAGATTGTATCCGTCTTATGTGCCGTTTGGTCATTGCGAAATACAAAATATTGACATTTTAATGACAATGGCAGTGATGGTAGTGTGATAACTGCTTCATTGCTACGTTGAGAATTGCGATAAGGAGAGAAATGTGCTGAAAAGTCTTTTCAAAATCATGTCAAAAACTTCATTTTATTGCTATTTTGTGCGTCCATCGCTATCTACACGTTGACAAAGACACATGCTACTTGACTAATAAAGTTGTCGATTTTTGCAGTTTGTTCATTAGTTAGTTCCCACAAAAGTTTTCGGTACATCTGCACACGATATGCATGTGCACGTGCAAATATGCTATACTTACAAAAACTCGCACATTTGAGAATGAGATTTTTGGTAGTTTTCTGTGTCAAATTTAATAATATACATATCAGATTCCACATGTGCACAGTGAAATCCCAGTAGGTGACATTTCTAACAAGTCACATTCATACGTTTCTCCTTCATTAAAGTATCGCCATTTGGGGGATAGTGCAACAATATGAGAGTGAATGTTTGCATAGTTAGTAGTATTTTAACTAAGTGAATCATGTGTGTATTATCATACTCGTCGTAGTTAAAACTACACACAATTGTGTTAAACTAAAATTATTTTGTTGGTGTTCATACTGCCGTTAGAGTTCGATGTATGAAACTGCTTTGACGAGTGTATCATGCACTCAGGTGTATAATTTTGCATGTGTTTGTAATGTTTACTGAAAGTTTATGGCGATTCTCACTTCTCGTAAATATTTCTGCTGTTATACGAATTTATCTATCACTTCTTACCTATTATCTTAACACGTTTGGAAATAAAGATTGTTAGTCAAGAGACAGCACATGTATATATGCACATGTATTCTTGTGGATCCCACAGGTTCTCACAGTTTCTAAACGCCTAAAACTTGTCTACGGGTTTTGTGCAAAAATGAGAAATGTATAAAAAGTGTGCTTGTTACTTACACAGCCAACCTCTTTCAAATGCATTGTATAGCCATGATTAAAGCTATGGATAATATTACATAGTTCTTGTTGTTGAACGGATAGTTCAAAATGAATGATTATCTAATGGACATACGGAGATAAATATTTTGGGGAGATTTTAAAAAATGGATGAAGATAAATTGCAAACACTGATAGATTTACGTACATGCCAGATAAAAAATATCGAAAATCTTTAGCTCATGCTCATGCACCTCAACAACATTTTAAGTTTATAAGTTTTTGATAATGGAGTTAATTGCAATTTGTTTAAGTAATTTAAGTATTTGTTTGCTGTGGCAGGAAAATGAACTTGATTGACGACTACAACATCATAAATGCCAAATACTACAAACAAATAAAGCGCAGAACTACGCAGTTTGCTCATTTGTTTGGAGGCTTACAACTGGGCTTGAATTGGTAGCATAACATGATTGTACATAAAGTAATCATATCGCCAGCATGTTAGGGAGGAGGGATTTAAAATTAGCCATTTGATTGATGATGGAGCATTGCAAATCCTCCACGGTTGGAGAACTTTTAGTGTCACTCTAATCATAATATATGCTGGGCTAATACCGCGAGTCGTATCAATTTCATTCGGTTAGCGAGTGAGCAGCGATATCAACCCAATTGTATATTTTTGATTTCATTTGAGCTTTGAGCAATTTGTTTGTACAACAAATCTGTGCTTAAGCTATCCCTCTGAGGAATTTAGAATGACCGATAAATCCAATGATGGCATAGTCAAGAACATGAAGCAATTTCACTGGCATTGAAATTCATATATGCTTATGTTAATGTGTTTGGTTTGCGGAGTATTTCTGCTCTCGTTATTACTGCCAACTGAAATGAGCAGTGGAAGGCAAATGGCACACCACACAACTCATATTACTATATTATGTAGTCTCATGTAAAAACTTCAGATGGGGTTTTGTCGATAATTTTTTTGTCATTGGCTATCTCCAAAAACTGATTTATATCGTATAGACACTGTATATTTCTGGCCATCTATTTGTATTTCTGCCAATTTCAAAGGAGTGGTTTGGTTTGGTTCACGATCAGAATCACGACCGACGTGTTACTCGGAAAAAACGAACAGCTTCATTTAGTGCATTCAATTATTATTTAAATATAAATAGAATTTCGTATGTTTTGCGCAACGGGGTTAGTGCAAATACTGCTGCAATATGAGGAGTACCTCACCACTCACAATGCCTAAACTAAAGGAGAACGTCAGGATCAATCTTTTAAAGCACCATGCTGTGATGTAAATGAACCGGAAAGTCTGTCACGGCCTGTTGACATGCTAAAATAACTCATCAAACCGATGACAGCCTTATCATGTGTATAATATTTGCGCAAAGACTTGGACTTAATTTATTGGCAAAATTCGTCATTTGTCTTAATTGAGCTTTATTGAGCAGAATAAATTGCATGTAACGAGGAAATAGGATAATACAGCCTTACCAGCGAATTGTTTCATATATTGTAAAAATGAATTTCAAATTGGTGTGAACTGTATAGTGCATACCGAAGCAAATGCGAATGTATTCAAAACTTCCGTTAATACGTATAAACAATAACGATATGCCTATGGGAGACGAGGCTATGTTCTCATTTAAATCATTTGTTGTGCACAGACTGAACCTGAGGTTTTGCAAGTTGAAAAATAAGGCTATCCATTATAGGAGTTTAGCAATTTTCCATTTCATGTTATCAGCGAAAGAAAAGTATGGTGAGGGGTGATCCGTTTAGTGCTCATCTTGACGATGCCAAGTAACATTTTGACACATTTTCTGATTCTCTAGACACACTTTTCTTTCACTTCGCTCAAAAATTGAATGAGATTAGTATGTAAATTCATCCTTAAAGATTTTGGGCTATATTCTCAATTGACGGGGCTGCCTTACATGTCGAGGGTTGAAGGAGCATGTCTTCATAAATTTATGCCTACTTCATCACGACTATACAAAATATCCCTTTGCCAGTTTAGCACAACAAGTTTTCTAATTTCCTTCATTGAATACTGAATCAATTTTTTCTCCTTTTAAAAAGTGAGTCTTTAGCAGTGTTGGGTGGCTGAAGATGTGTAAGCAATCTCATAAGCCGGTAGTGTCGTCGTATACGTCACGGCAGCGAAACTAAAAGTTAGCAACAAAGTATTTAAAGAGAAAAGGGCACTATTAAATTGAGATCTTGTTTAGTGATTCACTTCACTTTTATTTGAGTACCTCGAGAGAAAAAAGAACTCTACATGAGCTTCCTCTTTTTTCGTTAAAAAAGATGACAACCATGCTGAGCACAAAATTCTGAGTTGAGCTGCAGGTGCTTTTGATAAAAAATAGTTTTTCTTTTCAACTTTGCTTTTAGTTAGACACTCTGCTTGTAATGAATGTGTGCACACTGTAATCATTTCTTTTAAAAATGTGTGTGTGCTCCTTACGATGGGACACCGGCATCCAAGAGTTGACAAGCATTATGAATAAATGAATGAGAATCAAAAGATTTCTTCCGTGAGTTTCAAGAACTAAAGAATAAAATGGCTGAATGAGCCAAGTGAAAATTAGACAATGGACTAAATCTAGGTTTCCGATGAAATTAAGGTGACTCTGAAGGGAAGGAAGCCAACAGAATTCGGTATATTTTGAAAGGCTAATAAAATAATGTATTTGACAGCTTCATCAGCTCCATATGACGAAGTTGATAAGTCGACGAAAATATATAGTAACAATGAAGTAGATAACGAAGTGTGCAAGTGGCATGTTCCTTATGTCTACTGTATTTTCTCTTTTGTTTGCATAATTATTTCCACACTGATGATGCTTACGAAAACCTATAGTCAGCCCTGCCTAACCTGATTCTCATTCATTGAGTTGTCAAAGAGTTCTAATTTATTTTTAGTTTTCGTGGTCACTCTCGATCCTTTCTCATTTTTTTATTGTCACTTGAGGAGATCTCATTTTGCAGCTTTCTTTATCATCACCCAATACATGGTGTCGGAGGAGGCTCATTTGTTTAGTAATATTCATTGTTAAAATTAAAAGTTGTTTTGCGAGTAATGGAATATTCTATTACATGCACATTACAAACGAACGAACGAAGAGTTTCCATTTAAGAAGATTGTAGCAATTTTTGAGACCATGCAAATGAACCTATACACGTAATTCATATCTTATTCACCTTACTCTCCACTATCCCGTTACTAGCTGCTTCTGATGCGAATAACCGTTGTGACCATTTTGGAGCAATTAAATGTGGAGAATCATACTCTTTGTTAAGGATACACATACACATATCGCGCAGTACATCTACTGACGAGACTCCTAGATTACATTGTTATGAGATACACCTATCGTCTCGTCGTTTTATACTGTCATCGGCGAACAACGTAGCTTTGTTCACTCTTCCACATTCAGTTCAGTTTCATGCTTCTGTTGTTCTGTTCCCAAATAATCAGTTTAATGGTGTTCATCAGTCCACTTTACAAATTAGAGTAGGTAGTAATGACATAATATTCATCCATTCATTAGTTGAATGAACTATTTCGATAATAAAAGTGGTATTCTCGTTACCATTATCACAGTAAATAGTTCAAATTATACTCTCCTAGCCGTTGTGATCACATCACTGTATCGTCAACTTTTTCTTCAGATATGCATATATGCACGTGTGAGTCTCCTTGTTATGGTCGAAAGATACAGTCAAAAGTTCTGTTCACAGTTATGGCCTACTGGTTTTTGTGCACCGTGGCAAACTTTTAGTTTTACCCTGCTATTATCATATTACGAACATGCATTGTGCAAAAAATTGCGAATAATGACGAATGCGTGAAATTGTTGCGGCAGTGTGGAACAATTTTTCTTGAAAAGTACAAAAGTGACGTATATTATGCTTGTTTTGCTCTTTTGAACTTGCTGACCTGTTCTGGCAAACCACAAAGATCAACTTTTACAGTGATTTCAATAGAAGTAACAATGCACTTTTGAGTTGGCCATAAATGAGTCTGGCAGGGGGAGTGCAAAATTGCAATGAAATGACAATAAGGCAGAGTTCTTGTGGGATCCAGTTATGGTCACCGTGATTTATGCCCTATGTGTAAGAAAAAGCGGTCGTAAACATTGACATTTTCTTCACGACATTTTAAGGCTTAAGGCACTGTCATTTTTCACAAATAAGGCTGGCAAATTATTAAAATTGCAATTTAATGTTTTATGTATGCGTGTTGTTGCTGGCATATATATTGTCATCATTTAAGTGGGATGGTTTTTATTGTGCAGAAATACGGCACAGTGACTAATTTTCACGAATATATAGATCAAAATTAACTTGAGCTTCGCACAAAATGTGTGAATGAGGACCCTCGCCCTATACGAATTATTTGTAGCATCATCATTCAAAATAAAAATCGCAAATGATGGATATCGATTCGATGTGCCATTTTCTTAACAAATGATATATTCCTATTCTTTTGCAGGACACCCTTTCTAACCTCAGCTTTGACAACGACAACTTGTTGGACAATCAACAAGACCTTGCATACGAGAGCAACTTGGATAATCATGTAGGGGGAAGTGGAGAAGTTGGGAAAGAAGAATACAATGCTCATAACAATCACCATCCTCCGGTTCCTTCAGGACAGTCAGTGCCAATTTCTGAAGTAGCAGGTTCCTCCTCCATAACACCACCTGTTCCAGCTCCTCGGACATCCCGGCACTCCAAGCAACCCACTAGCCTTCACTTCAGTTCCACGGAGACGGGTAAAAGTGGCGAAATTTTTGAAGCATCTGCAGTAAGAGTTTGTGTTACTGACGCCGATTTCGACATGGATGAATCCATCCATCTTCCGCCTGGTGCGGAGTACATCCCCAGCATACGTAAGTTTCTCTCTCGATCTGGTTTATACTTATTCAATTATTCAAACAGAAGTTCTTTTCCGATAAACATTAAAACTAGTTGGGTAGTTAATCAAAGCTCTTCCTTGTTGCATCGTTATTTATGTAAATGATTGGACTTCGTTTATGAAAATGACTGTCGTGTGAGAAAGTTTATGGTATACACATGAGATTAAAAAACAAGTTGTGCAACGTGTATGCCTGTAGCTTTCAAATGATATAACTTGGATTCTAGCTGAAAGACACTGGTTATAGCCTGTAATAACATGGCTCGTCACCGTCATCAGTAATAATAGGCTCTTGCAGGAATGAAATCGATCAACACATGATTTTGTTGAAGGCAGGAACTTAATCGGATAACATCATTTTCCTTGAGAAAAAAATCAGCATTTGAATAGGAAGTCTTGGCACAAGCTATTAATGCGACGATTTAATCTATAAATTGATTAAAAGCATCGCAACAAAATGTAAACCACAGGACAAATTTTTTAGTCTAGCGTAGGTATTTGTTCAAATATAGTTGATATTTTAGATCGCGTGGTATTCATATGTCATTTTTATGTCATTGTTGAATTCAGTTCTAATATCAGTGATTGATTACGTTTTACAACGTGTATTTAGAGTAGGTACTTTCAGTTACGTAGAACGCCTCTTGATGCCTGGCATGGCATATATCGTCCTTGTGCGATTTCATTTTCTTCTTCTCTCTCTCTTGTTTTCATATCGCCAAAGTATCTTGTCGTGCGATACGCATCAAACTGTATTTTGTTCGCTGATGAAATATAATGCGCGAGAAAGTATTTTTCGTAAGAGAAGAAGACTTTATGGCTTTTATAATTCTCACTGAACAACAACGGAAGCCGATAGGATGTGAATGAAAGTTGTTACGTGAGATTACTTGTTTGTGTTTGAGTGTGAAAATGTGGAAGACGAAGTAGGGGAGTGTTTATATATATAAAATATATATTTTTTAAATGTTAACTTCTCTGTAACTGTCTTCCTAGAAATCGTTTATTCTCACCACTTGCATGCGTAGAGTTGAACAATCGATGTTTGCTTGAGTTGTGAGCAGTGACCACAATATAACTGATAAGTATATACCCAGACACATACGCACTTGCAAAAGCTTGGTGGTGATCTGGTAGCAACATCAACTACTATATACGCATGTCGTAGAGTTACCGACGGCAATTATATTGGTCTTTTACCTTCACACTGTTAAATTTCTATTAAATTCTGCAATTTTTCACAGAGTGCGCAGGGAGTATCGTCAAGTGGCAGAGGTACTGGCGTGTGTAACATGAAATTTTCACAAGATATTATGATGTTGCCTTATCTTGCATTATGCATTATTCAGCTTGGAGTTAAATGCTGATGATCATAGGTAGCGCTGTGCAATTTTATACGTAGCTGAAGGCGATTAAAAAGCCTAGCTCATAACCACAGTCTGTGATTTTAAAAATTTGAAAGATTCATACTTTTGCAATGATTCACGAATGTACATAAACCTTCCTACACACTGCATACTTGTGGTTGTAAGTTACCTTCCATGCGTATGGATGGATATTAGAAATCCGGCGAAAGTCGAATTGTATATTGCGTTGGTAGTGTCAGTGCTGAGGTTTGCCGGAACTGGGTTCAAATCCAAACGACATTCCAAAATCTCAACTTATGAGAAAATCTTACGATTTGATTTTAAAGAAAACAATAAGCCAAACTTTTGGCAGCAACCCGAGGGAAAAGATTGAGTAGGATGGATATTAAGCTCAACTCATAACTCAGGAGGTTGAATTTTGACAAGAAAAGGTCAAAGGCGGATGTATGTGGCTCGAAGACGTACGTACCTCACACCTACGAATAGCGTACGCAAATCTCAACACCAGAACACCACCACAAGCTCATTCTTAAACAATAAACAATAACCACGATTCAGAGATGTGAAATTACATTATCTGCGTATTTTTCTATGCACAGAAAATGCATAGTACAGCTACGGGACGTGAGCTGGCACTCGTAAAGAAAAATATTTTTGAAAAATAAAACAAGTACCAGTTTAGCATTTGTGTAAAATCCCAAATACCTGAGCAAACTTCCAAAAGTAACGGCACTTTCATGTGGGACGCTTCGGCTCCTGCTGCCCTCCTACCCTGCTCCTCTGCACCACAACAAAGAATCTTGACGTAAACAAAGAATTAACTCATGTCATGTTAATGATAAATAGAATCTTGCATGCTTGTTACTCTGCATTTTTATATTCTCAAGAAGAGGCACATTTACCAACTGCACAAGAGCACATACATAAAACAAGTAGCGAATAGGATAGGCAGCACCCCAGTGCAGAGTCAACAATGAGGGCATTCATGTCACTCAATCCTCTGCAATCTGCACCTCACATTTTTAACCGCCTTCTTGACGATTGCCTGCACTCTCTTAACATGCAACTGCAACCGTTCCCTATTGTTAGCTCACAATGGCTTACTACGCTTCACAATGCAGCATTTAGTCAATGGAATTTTTTGTAGATGCACTACGGTGGCTTCATTGTCCATATTTATCAGCACTTTTTTCTACGATCCCATGCCTGCAGCTATGCTTTTCAAGAATTACTTTGTTCAGTATTGTAACATGGAAAAATTCTTTCATGTACTTCCAAACAAGCAAACATGCAGTCCTTCTATTCTGCGTTTGTACATGTTGAGAAAACAGGTAACAGGTGCATATACTTGCGAGGGACTCTCCCTGATATTTCTACCTTTCATTACACCTCTCTCGTTTATCGTCACTCAAATACCATCATAATCATGAGTCAGTCTGACGCGACAGGTATTTTTTATGATTATGACTCGACAGGTGGAATGCTAATGGTGTATGATGGTTTATACAAAAAGCATGCTACAAACTGATACGATGGCTGATACAATGCTCAGAGGTGTGTGTATACTCCCTACACAAAAATTAGCCTGCATTGTTGTATTGCTTGCATAAGGAGAGAAGTATAAAGCACTGAAACAATTATCCAAGCAGTATTCAAACGATTTACAAAGTGCATACCGCACGTGATGCCTATATATACTCTCGCATGTACATTTTTAATTGCATATGACTCGTTGACTACTGAATTTGAGCAAGTGGGAGCTCATTTGAATGTTGCAGTTGACTCACCTTGCGACATGCATTCTCTGGCTGTAGCATGTAAAAAGTAGGAAAACTTTGTGCAACAAATTCCTATGTTTATCCTGAGGTATGCAATGACATATATATGATGTGATATGTGAATGATGAATGAGTGATGACTGTGTGAGAACAGTAACAGTGTGAATAGATACGAAATTGATATGTTAAATGAATGTATTTTTTGATATTCATGATTAGGACTATGACTGCTGCTGATTCATAGCAGAGGGCCTCGTGTGATATTGTTGTGCTGATCCTTCACCGTCGAATAAATGTGCTCTTTCACGTACATACAATAGTATCGACTTGAAGGTTTTCTCACATTTTGGATTTACGTAGTTGGGTTTCTTTGTGCATATACAAGTCACACAGCACAAGTGTAATGTATATAGACAACTTCAACGTAAAGTTTTGTGCTTACATATATGCACGCTGCGTGCCTGCAAAAGGCTTCATCTGTCATGATAATGTTGTCTAAAGAAATCCCACCCCCAATTGACTTCTCGTGTATCATGCTGCAAAGTATTGGCAGTTTTGCCAGTAAGCGCGATCAGAATATATAGGGATTCTATGCATATGCTACGTATATAGTGCTAACTCTCGTTACTGGTCGACTCAAACTAAAAATTTCATGATCACTCATTGTCAGTCTGTGACTGCATTTGGTATGTATGGTACACATTTCGTTTATATAATTCGGTTGTCTTTGTGCAAAATTTTATACGAAAAAGACAATCACATGAGGAAATATTATCTGTAAGTGTTTTATTGTTAGTACCAATATAGTCATTTAAGGAGAGTTTATCCCATACTTGGACTTTTAAGATTATCTCCAATTTATCCGAATTTTCGTACAGGACAAAGCACGCCGACACAAGTGCTCCTAATTTTGAATAGGTGTACGTGTGTAGAGCATCAACACAATTTGTATGAATTTCAATTTTAGTAGAGAAGCCGTGTTTTCATTTCAGTTCTGTGTTTGGTTGTTGCAAATTGCGAATACATCTACAGTTGGAAAGATATTGCAGCATATTCATATGATTATTTTCTGGGACGGTGACCATGTGAAAAATTGGAATCGTGATGTACTTCTCGTTGTGAGTCCAGTCTCCAATAAGAAAAGTTGAAGTGGATATGTTAAGAACTTAAGCCAAGCTTGTATCAAGTGGATTTCATACATCTTGTGTGTTTCTCTTGTCTTTCTTGTGTACAGTTGATCTTCCAAAGAGTCCGAGCCAACTGAAAATCATCAAAGGTGCTGGGTTTCCCACCGAAGAAGCTGGTAAGACAACAAGTCTAATTTTCTTGGACTTTTCTCGTAGAATGAGTGTATAATTTAGTAACACGTTCAATCACATTTTACGTAAGTTGTACCTTTTCACGTTCATACATTACGCGTGTACGTGTACCGACAAAGCACAATTTTGTTCTGCACACTGCAAATTCATGGAGTAAAATTGCTCTGAACGTAGGTTTGTTTCTTAAACTGCAAAGTTCAAGCAACTGACTTGAGTTTATCTTATTATAAACCTTGTATGCGTAGGCGTACTTTTTTTAAGAAGCCTGTAGGGAATACAAATAAAGTGGTAAATCGGTAACTACTTTCACATCTGCGAGTCGTGAACAGCATAGAATATTCTCACTCTCGGTGCTTGAAAGGAAGGACATACAGGTCATTTTAATGTGGAAATCGTCATTCCACGTTCGTTCACTAGTCTAATATTATATTGGCGAGTATTTGAGTAAATCCTTTGGGTAAAACCATATTCAACTGCAAGCATTATTTTATTTCGTACTTTGCTTGCATTCGCTTACACTCCTATCCAGTGTCACCTAAATGGTTCTGTTTAAAAAATGTTATTTAGCTAACGAGATATCAGATATGCATATATAACACTGTAGGGTGTATCTATCCATGTAAAAATGCTCTCAACTAAAGTACGGTGCTGGTACAAATGACCTCAACCTCCACCATAACGAGTAAATGAAATGAAGTCGAAAGTGTGATAAGAGAGAAAATTGTCCATTATAAGTATTTATCAATCATCGGATTCGTGCTATCATAAATATGAGAGAGATGGATAGATCAGCAGGTTCTCACACAATGTAACCTTTATCATCCGACATGTACCTATATGGCAGTTCACATTTACGGTGGACTCTTGTGACAAAGAGATATGTGAGCTAAGTTAATGAAGTGGTTGATACCGGACGTTCTTCAGTGAGCCATGTTATACTGTATTTACGATTTCATACGATTTGGGACTGCCATTGGGTGTATGGTGTTAATTCGAATGATCTTTCCTGATGCCCACTAGTTTTATCAATTCATGATGCTGCTTTGATGCTTTGATGGAGGTTCCAATTTTGACCATACATCAATATTCAACAGATAACGTTGACGAGAATGCATCTGTTATAACAACTGTGTAATAATATAAAAGGTGATCCACATCCACACAGGGCAAACCAACTATGTAAATGAACAAGTGACGAGATTAATTTAGATAAAAGTCCTAAAATTCGCCAACAAGCACAAAGGAAAATTATGTGACATTTCAAAGCTTGAACGGTGCCAAATTTACATTGCAGAAGAAATGTTCTCCAGTGAACTGGATATCGTGGATTCCTGTTTGGATATTCATGTTCATGCTCATTTCGCCATCACGTCACGTATGAATACAAATTCGCAAACTACAACAAAAAAGAATCACTCATTTTGTTATTCTCATGCAAGTTTTCCAAGTCTACTTCGAGTACATGGAAAACTCTGTTGCGGCAATACCATGTCCAAAGACTTGCAAAAAGCTGTCGTGCAAGACATCTTGTTCCATTAAAATCATGTATTCACTCGTTGATCAGTGGTCAAATAATCTGAGTTACCTACGAGGTGTCACCACATCAGCTATCAGTCCAGTATACACTTTTATGTTAGAATGATGTCGAGCAAGTTGACGTTCTAAAGACTCTAGAGCAAGGCTCATACCTTCATATAAAGCTCAGTCTCTGCCTGTAATTATTATAGATATTACAGTGAAATGAGGTACCGCGATGATTTTAGCATTTTTTGCCCTTCTTCTTTGCTTGATTTGGTAACACTTCTGAAGGTGAATACATTTTTATTGTTTATACAGTCATAGTCATACGTGCATGAATTACCTTCATCCTAAAATAAAAGTGTAAATCTCATGCTAACCTTGAGCAGAGAGGATTAAGCAAAGGGATGTTAAATTAATTGATTGCAATAAGATTCGGCTGGTTTTCTTGCTTTGATGGTGCGATGCACATTTGGAATCCTTACTACTGCTCAGTATATTTCCTTGTATTTAAATGAGTAATTACAAGCTAATTTACTTAAACTCTGAATTAACGAACTTGAGACTTGTTACCAAACTGTAAATGAGAATCATAGCTGAAAAATAACGAATTCTGTGAAGAGATTTTTACTTCTTGAAAGAAAATTACTTTTTAACTGTATTCATAATCGGTCTGGAGCAATTCAAATGTGCTGACACTTTAATGGCATAAAAAGCGCATGAATCATCACGCACCCATGCAAAATTTCTTAATTGCACAGTAAATCATCATACATTTTGTTGTACAAGTGCATTTAATTAAATCTGTAGGCACACAACTAGTGAACCAAATACGAGGCGTAAACAAATCAAACTTTTATGTAGTCTTCTTTTGATACATAGAATCAGGAAAAATGCTAGGGCTTGCGTAACAAGTAAACAATGAATTATCCAAGCTGAACAGTTTCACGTCATCATATATTGAAATGCCATGCAAAATTAGTATACTTGATAGCGAACGTTGCACAATTTAGCAACGTGATATGATGCTCATAAAGATTATGACTACGACGAGCAAAGGTGAGTTGACTAGTTGAGATTCATATTATCCAACAGAACCAAACACGTTTTTCCCTGTAGGTAAATCTTTGACTGGCAAAATGCATCCAAGTATGTAAAAACTCCATCCGATCCTATAAAACAGATGTCTTGATGGATGATTCGATCATTTTCTGCTGTTCTGCGTGCATGTAACTTTGACTTGACCTTCTTCAACTTGACATCTTATATGCAAGTAGCAAGTAACTATACCTATTAGCAGTAGTAATGTTGCGCAAACTGCCTCAATTATCCACGTCCTTAAATATATCCCTTTCCAACTGTCAGACAATTCTAGAAAAAAAATCATGTTGAAGAGGAAAATGTCGTGATGAATGACGGATGAGAGCAACTTTGTGTGCGATTCTTTAAAAAATAGTTATTGTTGCCATAAAGCACACACAACGCAACAGGTTACTGGTTTTCAAATTTCAATATGAGATTCTCTATTCGTCTAATCATAATTTCCTTGTCAGAAAGGGAAATCATCTCATCCCCAACCAGCTATAGTGGTATCGTCCGTAAAATATGCGAACAACATTTTTTTGAAAGTTAGAAGATATCCACATTTAATGGCTAGTTTCTATACAAATTTTTATTTAGAAATTTTCCATTAACTTTTCAAGTTGAAAATGGCTGTGTGTGAGGTAAGAAAAATATTGAAATAGGTTGCACACTTTTAAAAGCTGATGTTGAATGGGCACCTTATCCGTAAAATGATTCTGAGTGTGCTTTTGTGCAATGGTGAACAAAGGGTGCGTATCCCCATGAGTCATTCGACTTACATTTTTAGGCGAAGAGCAAAGTCATCAAGTCTGCGCTTAACATTGAATCAAATGCATAATCATTACATTAAAATCTCGTAAAGTAGCATTGATAAAAATGTATATATTCACAAAAGTTTTAGGATCCACATGGTGGATTGCAGATTTCGTAAGTCCATTACAGGTGGGAGACACCTAATGCATTTTTCAGTTTCGTTAATTAACACCTGTATACCTGAAGAAAATCAGAGTTTCTTGAATTGAAACATTGCATATCTATATACACCAATCTATGTACCTACATCCGTTGTTGATGTTGCGTATTGCCTCAATTCGTTTTGAAATCAATCAAAACAAAAGATAAACATGAAACTCGTACCAGGACTTCTTCATGGGCGATGCTTTCGAACGTCATCAGCAACCAGCAACAGGGGTTTTATGGCGCTATATGACTCGTGTATATAATCAAATCCACCGCAGAAGTGTCTCCTGAAGGTGCTGTGGAATGCAATTTAAGTAACTGGGTTTTCAATAAAATGTATATTTCACTTTACGCATTTATTCAAGACTCCAACAGGTGCAATCTTCATTTTCTGCGTAGTTCGTAGTGTGTGTGAGTTCTTTTGCAGAACATACTTTTAGTAGGGTGACAACACATACATTCCAAATATAAAAATGCGCAAGTCAACATCCTGCCATTGTTGATAACACTCTTGCTAGAATTTGTACTACATTTTATATGCGTGTTGTGGTTTGATCGCAAGGAAAAATGCATGAGATGATCATCGTCATCGTCGCATATATATGCGATTTGAAGATACTACCAGACAGATATATGTAGGCAATAATAGAAACGACTAGTGGTAATTGATAATCTACCATAAAACAGCTTTATCACTGGTTCCCAGACATAAAATACTAATTACATTGTACAAGACAGACACGAAGTAAATCACGCCAAACGGCAAAAGATTGTGAGATATTGTTCAGAAATCTAGTCAGATATGGTATACTCTTAAGGTATTCTGCCTCCACTCCACATTATTGCATTACTTTTTAATATAAACCATCACTCATAATGAACATATATGCGTACCCTGTGTTTATGTTTATATTTTTATGTACAGGAAGTTTGTTAGGCCTCTTTTATATGATGAGAGAGGACTGATTCTTTTGAATCGTCGTTCTTTTAAAAAAAACGAATCTCACTAACAAAAATTCTCTCACGAAATGGTAACGCATGCAGAATGCAGGGTTTCTTTGAAGGTATATACACCAACTAAACAAAATAGAATGTGATTGCTTGACGTCGGGTTTTATTTAAAGTTTTCAGCGTCCTGCCAAAAA
>JAQFZW010000430.1:0-62073 GCA_034687055.1 Heteromurus nitidus
ATCATGATTTCACAAAATTTCATACAGAACTGCGATATCCTGTGTATATAGCAAAAATGCAACTGCCTTCATCCATGTGGACGTTGTAATTCGTACTGTAAAGGTAAAATTAATGAGGGGTAAATATAGGTTTTCTTTAACGAGAGCTGAAGTTTATTGTTGTGAGTGGGCGAATCACCGCGGGTATACTTAACTAAACACATATCCTCTACATTATTTATTCCTCTTCCGCTTCTCTGCCCCCCCCGTCCCAAAACAGGACAAGGCACTTTTCGGCATGTTTATGTCAATATTAGTGGCAACACGCTTGCACTTGGTACGAACGAATCAGAGTTTGTGACAGCCGTAGGATATTATCTATTTGGAAGCAAACATATATAAAAAGCTTAGCCTCTATCCCTCTCCGTAATTCAGATGATTACTTGTGGAAAAAAACCGCAAACATCCTTTCGTTTACTGTGCAAAGTCAGGAGATTTTTTTTCCTGGTTGCTCATCTCACACAAATCTGGTTACTCAGCAGAAGGATTGTCTGACGGAGTTTATAGCTTAGCTTAGCTTTTCCACTTTTTGACTTGACATTTCGTGGGGTACACTGTTAGTGTCGTTCCCTCAGCACATTTTATCTCTTGACCACTCAACTGCCAACAACTGTGAAAACTTTCCCATTTCATTTACCTTTTTCTCTTGAAACAACCCCATCAAACTCCAACTCAACTTCATTCACTTCCTACCATTTGTATTCCGAATAAACTTCTACCTCCACTGCCCATCCTCATTTCCAACCTGGCTGGATTGTCTATTTTCATAAAGTTGTAGCCTTGTCTCCCAATTTTTCTCCGTACTCTATTTTCTCTTCCGAGAGTGTAAGCTACACTGGAAATGGACGGGGGGCATGCATAAGGAGGCTTCTCCAGTTTAACCCTACAAAAATTCCGAGAGTTGTACACTCTCGTTCACGTGTTTATAATTGACGAAATTGATTAGACCGGATGGAGCGCTCAACCTCGCCATTAATTTACCCCCGTCCAAAGGGGGAAACTGAACCAAGTTGGCTTTCTTTCTGGGAAAAACGAACTTTCGCTTTGTCATTAGTCAACCAGTCAAGTCAATGACTATCAATCATGCATTACATCACATCCATCTATAGTCCACTTGGACTTTTCCTTAATTTCCCCCTGTGGACTGGATTAGAATGCTTGGAAAGTAAAGAAAGGAGAAAATGCGTAATATTATATCGACTTTTGTTCTTGGAATGGAAGGTATGGCATCACCAAAGAAAGCACAAAAACTTTTTGCCACGATTCCAACAAGAAAACACGTAAACATCCTTGGAAAAGTTTTTTCCTAGAAGAAAAAAGGAAATGCTTTGTGGGATTACTTAATGGCAAACTAGTTCCTGCTTTTTTTGTAATCATCATTTATCACAGATTGAGTACAAAGCAGCCATACATTTGACTATACACACAACGCTTAAATTGCGAAACCGGAAGTTCCTTAACCAAAATTAAGAGAGGAAAACATTGAAATGTAAATTGCTTCTCAAAGCAAATATGTGGCTACTTCCGGAATAAACAACAAGTGAGTGTGGGTGTGTGCAATAACAGACTATAACTAGGAAACTAGAGCAAACCATATTTTTCCTGGGCATGTTTAATCCGTTGGCGTTTTGTAATGAAAACGGAAGTGTGTATAAAAGTGTTCAATTGAATATACGAATTCGAGACAGGGGATAATATCCGGAATCCCATTTTCAGTTGGTTGGCTATAAGTCATCTTGTAATATTTTAAAGGATTTTTATGAATCTGTAAAAAACGAACTAGTAGCCTCCTCCGCCTTAAGTCTTTCGAGTTTCCGAACTTGTGGAAGAGGGTAAAATAGAGGAAGGAAGCCTCTCGAAACTGATGAGTTTTAAGAGGACTTAATATATCAACTCGGAATTATTTTTCAACAGAAGTAAAAACTTGCTTGCCAAAAATACCAAGTAACTCCCGGGCAAAAGTAACTTTTTCGGAAGGATAGGCTGAGGATAGGAAATTGGTTTTCCAAATGGAATGTTAATGAAGTTGAGTCTGAGGAAGGCACACAAAAGTACACACTCTCGCTTTTGCGAATACGAGAAAACATCTATTTGTGCTACTTTTTTGATAATGTTGGAAATGATCGGCTTTTTACTCCCAACTTCCGGACACGCATATTGGTGATGGGATATGAAGAAGTGAAGATGTCGAGAGAGCACATCATCGTTTTTATGTTGGCATTTATCCTTTTTCAACTTTCAACTAATCAATTTACAACTTCTACTCGAGTATCAAGTCTTCACGTTGCTGGGCTCCCTGAAAACTTAAGTAATTGAGCAAAAAATATTTGTTGGGAAAACTTGTGAAGAAAAGCATATACATTGTATATATCTATGTGTAACTCTAACTCAAAAGATTATAATTTGGTACAATCCACTTAGTTCATTTCCTTGCAAGGACAAGGAAAGGAGCAAACTCGATCATGATTATAATCGTCTTAGCTCGATGTGTATGCGTGTGTCCTTAAGATTTTACGAAAATCAAATTAACAATTTGTTGACACCGCTTTTTCTCCATGTCACTTCACACTGACTTCCCGTCCGATCAAATACTTCTGCATATAACACGTACCTCCAGTGCTATACTCAATCAAATCTAATGTTGTTCAAGGTAAGCTGGATTTTAAAAGTTTAATCTGAAAGGCGTGGCAGTCACGATGCTGTATGAATTATACAGAATTTCAGTTGGATGAAGACTAAAAACCTACAAACAAGCTTCATTTTAAACATTCCGAGTGTCACATCCATGAAAAAGGTCGCTTCTGAAAAGAACTAATGAGCTAGATACGTGATATGCCATTTATCACATATCAGCACAAATGTGTACGTATTTAGTACGTGAACATATTTACCAAGTATTCCAAAACTTGGGGCGATACTCAATTCAGATCTTTTTATGTTGGTATTGATGTCCACCGTAGCGTTGCAAATAGAAAATTAGTGACAACTGAGGAAAACTAGACGAGAGTTTTTCTACGTGGATTGCCTATTATCATCTTGATTCCATTTCATGCATGGCCAAGTCCTGAAACCTTACTTAGTCTACCAGAGTATTCCATACGGTAGACTTATTTCGAAGCTCCATGTCCATTGTTCACCACGAGGGCAAGGAGCGTGAACGAGTGGAAATCGGACAAAGGTTGGAACTGGAGCAGAAAAAGAAAGGAAATTTTACTTGAAGCTTATTACACTTGGGTGGAAAGACGCACGTTAGTACATATCTACATACATAACCGGATGTTTACTAAAAAACGTACATAACTATTCGTATACAAATTCCATATAAAATTATGGTGTCGTCAACAGAAAGCCAGTAATGAAGTGTAATAGACTTGGCAGAAAGTCCGTAGATATTTAGTACAGAGAAAATTACACACACACACATACAGAGAGAGAGAGCTTCTGAGTGACAAAGAGATAATTAAGTTTTTCTTTTCCTCCTCAAATTTTCCACATATTTAAGCTCCCTGTTGCATGACACAAAAATAGACGAGCCATATACACAAGAGTAGCATGTTCTGTATGAAAGAGGGACAATAATGAAGTATGATAGCTTGATTGATAAGACAAAAGGGAAAAGTTTGAAATGAGTGAATAATAGGAAATAAATTTCCAGCGAATTCAACATCTCAGTTTCATTTCATCCACACCTTTTCCCATGCTTCCTTAAATGCATACCGCTCGCATTGAATGCGACGAGGAACATTGGACGGCGACAATAAGGCACCAAGTTCTGAGAGAATAACGAAAGAGCTTTTGTGAAACAAAATTTTGTTTTACAATTTCTCTTCCTTTCATTCCATGAATCCCTGAACACAAACAGCCACTAGCTAAAGTACGAACTCAACGTTGTAGCTAAGAGCAGGCAGGAGAGAAGCGAAGCGTTATGACACAATTTTGTTGCTACATGAATTCTACTAAAACAGTAAGAGCTTCCTTCACAGAAGCTAGATTAGTTTGAGTGGATCATGCCAATCAACCGTTCGGTGTGTATACTAATGTAGTCGTGGTTCTTTATGTCATGATGACGTCATTTCCACTAAAGAACTCAAACTTGAAGTGAAATGGCAATATATATTTCGCGAGAGAAGCTTCCCACATCCCAGCTTATTTGTGGGGGGAAGAAAGGAATGTCAACTTTTCGCCTCTCTATTCACTCACACCATCTGTGCACCATAACCATCATCATCATCATAGACTCTCTCTCTCTTTGCCGAGGCATTTCACGTTATCATGACTGTGGTCTTTTGGATGTGGATTGTTGACTTCCCCTCTTCAAAAGTCTACGCCTAAAAAACACCGCTCTCTCCTTATCAAATCCGCCCAATTTTTACGGAACTGTCCTCTTTTCCTTTCTGCAGCGGAAGCTTTGAAGCTATAAAGAAAATGTGTGAGGGAAGCCAACAAAAATATACACTTGGTATCCATCTCACATGAAAGTAGTTAGTGAACAAAGTCAAATCTCTCAAAGTAGATGTTTCGCTCGTTAAAAATGTGATACACTTTCATAACAAGCAGCTAGCTCAGAGTACAGAAAAGAGAACTCTCTTTTTTGGATCGGAAAAGGATATAAAAAATAATGAGGCTTTTGTCAAGAGACGAGTAAAAGATGTGCGCACGTATATACTTCGTCTTGTCCAGAGTTGGAAAAAATATATTTCTCCCCAAAAAAAACTATGCCAGTTGCTGTAAACGGAGCAAAAACGCATTTAAAAGGGCAGTGATAAGAATCCGACTGTCCCACTCTTCGCTCCTCTCTCTCTCTCTCTCCTCTCTTGCGAAACGCGTCCACATGGCATTTCTATACAAAAACCCGTTCTTTCTCATCTGTCTATCGTTTCGAGTGGCACTTGACTGGCGAAAAAAGGCATTTCAAATGATATATATTCATGGCTACGTTTTCCCTTAGTGAAAGTGAGCTGGAACGTCCTTTTCTTTCTCCAGAAATTGGGATAGATGGAGATCAGTTTGATGTGTGGGATAATGTAGCTCAATATATGCATCAAGAAAATGCTACTTGCATCTTGATTCCTTTTCTCTCCATTCCAGCTCTAGCTCTAGCTCCGCTTTTCTCTTTACGATTACGCTCAAACTCTGGAAAACTTAAGTCAGACTCCGCGGTATCCCAGAAGAAAAAATATAATCCTTGCGCCTCCGTTTTCTTCCAAGGCTGCCTTAGCTTAAGCTTTTTGTAAGCATACGACAATTCTTGAATACAGAACTTTTTCTGGAGAAAAAGATTCGTGCATCGTGCAATACACTTTTAACTGGAGAGAGAGAGAAGGAAAAAATCGCAAGCGCAAGCTTTGAGGCATTCAATTCTAAAAAAATGCTCGCTCTCTGTATAACCGAAATGCATATTAGTGAGTATAGGAAAAGAAAGGGAAGAGTCGAGTTGTGTTGCATACTAATTTTTGTGGTGGCTCCATTTTCTGGAAAGCGGAGAAAATCCTTTCCTCCTCTCGTCATCGTCATCACCATCACATCACCAAAATTTTTTTTTTCAGAAGAGACTCTGACTCCAGCTCACAAACAAGACATGAGAAAACCATTTGTTACACTGAGATCGGATTCTCTACTCTCTGTATCGTATATCTCGAATCCCATTTTAGCTTGGTCTCGGAGCTCTGGTTGTGAACGCCTCCGAATGTAGCAAACTCCCAACAATACACACACAACACAAATTTCCCTTTTATCCCATTGCGAATCCTTCTCGCATTACTTATCGGAAAAAACGTACAACAAAGGGAGGTGTACAGTTACAAGCAAGACGAAAAAGGATCAAGTGACTTTTTTCGGAGAAAAGGCTGACAACAAAGTGTACAAGGCTACATTACTAATGAGAGTTTCTCCAAGTTAAAGCAAACAGAATAGAAAATCGTGGAGACAAATAGAAAGGAGCTGAAAAAAAAGTTTGGAAGGGAGGAGGGAGAAAGTAGACTAATGAAGTAATAAAAACGTACGATTACACCGAGATACTTTTTTTGAGCTGAATGCTTTGTTCATTGTTCCACTTCCATTTCCGTTGCATCTTGCATGGAAAGATATAGAATTAGAATGTAAACAAGCACAAGAAACTGAGCAAACAGAAAACGGGAGAAGTACCGTAATTGTCCCGCTTCTCGAGAATTCATAATAAATGAATTTTGTATTTGAGTTTGAGCAAGGAAGTCATCGGCTTCACCTGAAATTGCAAAGCTACGCTTTGTCAAAATTGAATTTTCTCAAATTCACTCCAAAAAAGAGATTTTCAAGAATGTAGGATAAGCACACATACACAATGGCCATAAAACTTTCCATTTCCCTTTTATCCTATTCTATCAAAATTTATACAAAAAAAATTTGGGCAGCAGGGATCAGAAAGGATGAGAGTGAATGACAGAAAGGAAATAGGAAACGATTAGTTGAACGAAGATGTACATACACGCATGATGAATAAATGTGAAAGAGCGTATCTGAAGATTAGACTTTTTGCAACAACTTCCTTTTTCGTCGACATCGTTCACTGGAAGGAGAACTTTTTTTCTTGTGTTTGCTAAGTGAAGCCGAAGTGTGTGAGAAGATTATGCGCCACCTCCTGTCCCTTTGTCGTCTCATGTTTCTTTCTCCTGGAGAAAGGATACACGAAAGGTGACCATTTTACAAGAAGAGGAAAATTGCGAAGGAGCACACATTCTCTCTTGGCTCAGTTTTGCATAAAGGAAGAAGAAGATCAGACACGAGTCCAAGAGGACTCGAAGAAAAAGCTCCTCGTGCTCCTGCTCTCGCCTACTCATATATGCATGCATGAGTGAACCCATTTATTCCAGGTTTTAAGTGGAGCAGACAGGAGACAGACATGCACGCTTGAGTGGGAACGAGAAGGGATTCGGGGATTCACGAAAAAATCCTATACAAAATGAGATGTACCTACTCCAACATTATGACGAAGTCGTCACAATAGAAAATGTGATATATGCTGATAATGATAGTTATGAGATGCAGATATAGAATATCACAGGCTTGGGCAAACTTTAAAGAGAATTTTTTAAGGAGTGTAAGAGGGAAAAACTTCCACAAAGGAATTTTGCGTTGTGAACATCGCTGGAAGGAAGTGGGAAGGAGGAACTACGTCAACTGAACTATTTTCTGACGGAAAATAGCCAAAATTGAAAAAGTGGTCCTTCGCAACAGACAGAATATTTTACTCCAGTTCAGTCCAGTGCTTTATTTCCGTTCTTGCGAAGTCGGTGTACGATGATATGACAAAACATGCTGCTAACTTTAAGTTCAGCTGAAAGCTGGAAGGAAATGATTGGTTAGTAAGCGGAACTGGGAAAAGGGAATCTCTTTTTCGAGCTATTCTCAGTCTCACACGGATCATTCTAGTCTCCGCGATGATATGCATCCTTATAACCATCGGAAACTTCAATAATAATCTTCGATCCTTTCCCCCCTTCTTTCCTCTTTCTTCGATATATCTTCAGGCAATCATAACGGGCATGGTGTACTGGATACTTGTTCGTGTGAAAAGAGGAAAATCCGTGCCTTTGTGAAAAATGCTGGAGTGATTTTTCATTCCTCAAAGTTTTTTGCGTGCGGTATACGATGTATCCTTTTTCTCCAGAAAAAGGAAACCCTTCTTCTTTTTTTAAGTTCCTCCAGCATTTGTATTGCAGCTGTTTACTTTTATTTGCCTTTACACACACACACGTAATTTATTGCTACTATCGTCGGAGAGATCCTTTTCCGAAGACGGGAGTGAAAACATAACACTACCAAAAGTCCAAATCCTTTTTCTCCTTTGAAGGCTTCCCAAAAGCATTTTAGCGTCACAATTTTTCCTTCCCCCTTGAAAGAATCCAATGTGTACTTTGTAAATATTTTAAAAAAGGGTCTTGCTTACGTACCTACTTTACTTTTTTCTGGTCCGATGTCCTGACAAAAAAAACTTTGTATATCTTTTATGAAGACGGAAGATGGCATAAGTGTACATATTGTATGTACCTATACGGGAGAAAGTTGGAAAGTGAAAGAAGTGAATAACAAGGAATAGAAGGCAATAATAATAACAAGAGAAAGTTTCTTCTTCACTTTTTCCATCTTCCGGGTCAAGCCCCAAGTCATGAAGGAGCAGAAAGATGTAACCAAACACATGTAAAATGTGGGAAGTTGTTAAAACTTTTTTTTTTCAGAAAATTGAAAAGAATGGAGAAAAATGGGGTTCCTAAACTTCCAGTTGGTTTCTGCGTGGTAATAAAAACCGTGGAATATTTTTTGGGATGCGTAGTATTTTTTTAGGTGTATGTAGCAATGTTTATATAACTTTCATAATGATTTTTGTTTTTTGTTGTTTTCCCCCTTTCTCTACTGTGATGAAGGTGGTGGGGTGGGTGACTTTGAGGTGGTGAACCGGGAGAAGGAGGTGATTCTCCTTGTGCAAAAGCACTTGGAGACAATTTCCCTTCTGGAGAACACATCCCGAAGCGAGGTTCTTACCGTCGACATTAGTGATGTAAGTGGATAATGGAATTTTTTTTTGTTCCAGATGAAAATCTAAATGTTTTATGGAGCTTGAAAGTTGGTTCGCTGTATATTTTGTGTCCCTCTAGATTTCTCAGATGCCAATATCATGTCCGCCCACAGAAGAAATAGCCGCGGTGACCAACGTCCGTGTCGGACTCTTCCAACCGAATACGCTTGAAATCGTGTCCAGAGGAAGATTCACTGACTCACGTGCCATGGATTTCCGGTGGGAAGTTTGTGATACTAGTTCTAAAAGTAGTACTAACACGACCACCTCTGCCCCCACTCCTCCAGACAAGGACACAAATAATGCATCCTCCACTTCGGAACCTGGGGAAGCTGGTGGTGTCACACCACAATTTAATTACAAAGTAAGACATTGGGGAACGTTGGGGGGAAATAAGGTCAAAAGAAAAGGGAAAAAGCTTTTTTCGTCCTTTTAGCCTTGATTTGCATACGGAACGTAGCGGTGTGTTCTTCTTAATCTCACACTCATGAATGATGCATGTACCGAATGTTGCAGGTAGTGAACCACGCGTCTGTCGTCGTCGCGGAAATCCTTATAAGACGGAGCTCATCCCGTGTGATCGTCCGCCTTGTGGAAGAGCAACACCTTTCCCCCGTTCAGATTGCTGTCATTTTTGGGGGATTGTCTTTCCTTGTGAGTTTAACATCAACTTACTCAATTACCTTAAACAAAACCATATTATTTACAGAAGGCTTTGGCACACACATCACTACCAACCAACTCACCACACACCTCCCAACTTTTTAGCCCACTCTTTATCCACACTCGAAAATCCTGAGAGACTTTTTTTTGTTTTTAGCTTTTCCTCCAGCATGAAACAAGATCATTGTTTTCACACTTTGGGAACGAAATTATTTATACGGTCGCTTGAGGGAAATGGAGCGGTGCTACTACTTCATTTCTTCTTTCCTTTTACTTTTCGTGTCATCCCTCAAGAGACACTTTCTCGCTTACTTGCTCTCCTCACACTCTTTGTCCCTGACTATGCATTACTTAATAAAGCTTTGACTACACGGATCAAAGCGACTTTCTCTTTCGTAACCAAAAGCTTTTCCTGAAAAATGAATTAGTTCGTTTCACTTAATTTTCTCTCTCTCTCTCTCTTTAGTCCTTGGAGAAATCTTGCAAAAGTTTATGTGTGTGGAGCTGGAAGCTATTTTTGGCTAACTCATATGTATTTATTTATTTATTGTACACAGGTGCTCTCTGTCAAGAAACAAAAGAGTCTTGTTCGGCTCGGCGCGCTTCTAGTAATTCTCGGTTTGTTGGTTTCCATCATGGTGATAATATCGGTTGTCACATCGTAAAAAAATATCTACTCACACCTAAATCATCCTTCGGTGTAGACTTCCTCTACACAAACAAAATAACGCTTCAACTCTCCAGAGAGAAATACTGAAAGAAGCTGCTGATGAGTAAAAAGAGAAATTTTCTTTATCCTGGAGAAAAAAAGAATGTGATGTTGGTCGTAATGAAATATGCTGTCGTCACCAGACCACAAAAAGGAGGGGTCTTATGTTTGTACTCGCTCCAGGCAAAAATAAATACCAGGACAAGAGGAATCGTGTAAAGATTTATCGATCCTGTTTACCATTTCTAATAAAGCAAACAGGAAACTGGAATTTGTGTAATATCATCATCGCCATCATCATCATCATCTTCGAGACACCAACAA
The DNA here is from genome assembly GCA_034687055.1 of Heteromurus nitidus. Lineage (NCBI taxonomy): Eukaryota > Metazoa > Arthropoda > Collembola > Entomobryomorpha > Entomobryidae > Heteromurus > Heteromurus nitidus. The sequence goes on from JAQFZW010000430.1 coordinate 10,287, forward strand.
AATATCCGGACAATTTTTTGTGTGTGAGAAACTCTCTGGATTTTCTGGGGAGAATGTCATGTTGAACATAGAGGCGCCTTGGGCGAAATTGTGGTCACGGATGGATGAGAAGAGTGTGCAACATATCATATCACTCTCTCCCTCTCTCCCTTCCAATCTTCAGGATCCAGTGGGAAAATATGTCATGGATGAAAAGGTGGACACGGATGGGATGAGGAATATATACTGTGAACCGTGATAATGTAGTAAAGAGTTGCTGTGAGAAAAATGGATGTATCATCACACTCTCACTCACTCCAAGAGACACACACACGTGTGTATGTGGATTTTTCTCTCCAGCAAGAAAAAAAATATGAAGGGAAAGGCGAGAGGAAGTGGTAGCCTGCTTATGTGATCGTGATCCGGGAATATCCATCATCAAAAACAGCAACAAAACTCTCGCTCCCTTCGACTTGACTCCTTCATCCCAACTTGTTTTTGTCATCCGAGCACGCTTCTACGTGCCTTCGTGTTCCCTGTCACTTGAATATTATGGATGGAAAAAAAGTATGGATTGTCTTTTCCCTCCCAACTCTCTGGACAAGTTATATGTGATGATCGGTGAACATGGGGAAAAAAGTATTTTATCCTCAAATCACGTAAAGAGGAGCCCTTTCTCTCTCCAGAGATATATGATTCTCCTCTCTTCCTTCCTGCACTTCATGACTACGTCGCAAAAATGACTTCCTTCATCATTTATCGTTCAACTTTTTAAAGGAAAAAAATGGTACCTTCACCGTCAGTCAGGATCTACAAAGATTCTCTTCAACTTTTTACACGCACACACCTTTTGTGTATGGATGTGAGGTTGAGGTTGAGCAAAGCTCTCGCACACGGTTACGGTTCTCAAGTATTCTCTTCGATCGTATACCGTTTTTTGTCAATATCTATTTACCGTGATGATCTTTATCGTTACTTTCTCCAGTCGGGGTACCGAGTACGCAATTTTTATATTCATGTGAAGGTCTAGCCCAGGTTCAACTTATTTGTGTGTCTCCTCTACTATTTTATATTTGTTTTCCTGAGCAGTCCAATTCCAGTTAATAATTTATGCATATAATAATAATTACATGTATGTAGATTGTAATACTGTAAATACCCTGTGAAGAAATGTGTACATATATAATTCACGTGTACAAACGTATGTTGTATATTTGTAATTCAATGGCATAAAACAATCCAATTTTTCATATCTTTATGCATCGCGTCGTAACGTTTATGGTTATAGTGCACCACACAGAAAAGAAATTTGGTTCCGTGAGCCCACACAAATACTGATATATAAAAATGTATATATGTATGTATATGTCAACCTTCTCATAAATGTGTACATTATTAAATATTGATGTTATATTGTGTAATAAAAATGTACATAAATTTCACTGTTGTGTATAAAAATAGGACTTTTACGCGTTCTTCTTCCGGAGGCATTTTCTCTAACGGCTTCATACGAGACATCAAACGTCATCGACGATAAGACGAAGAAGGGTGGAGTTCAATGGCTAAAATTTATTTAATATGAAGGATCTTTAAATAAAGATGAAAAGATAGAAAGCATAACAGAATAAACATTCTTTTATTACGGGAAATTCCCAATATTTTTCCCATACAAAAAAAAACAATACGACCAGCTTTCACTTTTTTATGACATTTTCCATGTGGCTGTGAGAGCAAAATGTACAATTATGGTTTCTATACGATGCGGTGCGGAGAAAACCATAAACCATTTCACCTCGACACGACACAAGTTAATGTGGATTTATGGCTTCTATTATGAAGTTATGAGTACGACTTAATGGAGCAACAATACCCTTGTATTATTCGTGTACAGATGTATGAGGATTTTGAGACAGAACCCATTTGGTGAGTTATATTTCATGTAACTTCTCTGTCTGTTGTGGTTGGTTGCTTCGTTCCCTTAAATTCCCACAAAAAATATCTAAAGAGAAGGATGGCCATGGCAAGTCCGTTACTTCACCTTTTTGTGTCAGAAGTTCAGTTCAGGGCACACGTGTATATATATTTTTTATACACCCAAGGGGTCATTGGTTGTGATGTTGGGAACTCTTAGCTTTTACGCAATGCAATAAGCCCATTTTCTCAAATATTTTCTCTCCTTGATCCTCATTCTTTGCCCACCCAAAAAATCCCTTGGTAAAAAAAAGAAAGATAAAGAGTCAGATAAAATAATAAAGCGGGTAAAGGAAAGGTAGAATGAGAATCCTTTGTGCGGTTTAGTCTAATAAGGCGAAAATTACGAAACATGAAAACGTCCTCAAAAAGGGAAAATATTTTCCCCTTTCACTCCAAAAACCCAACCGCCGGCCTATTCCTAGAAAACAGAGACTACAAAAGCAATTCTGGGTACTTTGAACAATCTCTGGAGATGTGGATCCTTTCGCTACTATTGGAATGCCCCTTGAAAACACGTGAATCGATGTGAAGTGGGAGCGAGCATGGAATAAAACACTCGTAGTTTCAAAAGGTAAGCGTATTATGTTCTCGTATGATACGGAGAATTTCTTTTGAAAAAAAAAATCTTTTTTACAACCGCTCACAAGTGTCTTTTTGTGCTAGAAAGGAAGGAAAAGGCACACAGAAAAAGAAAGGGAAAGTTGCGTTTCAGGTGGACTGGATCGTGGATCACAAAAAAGATTTACTTTTTGTGTAATGTGATGATGTTACTAGTTTTTTTTGTCTTTTCTTTCTGCTCTCTAATGAAAAGGACCACCCTCATCCAGATGCCAAGTGGGAATACCTATTTGAGGTGTAGGCTCATTTACTTTTCTTTCTCCGCCAACGGAGAAAAGTTTTTTAATGATGGACGCATATTGCCACTACTGTGGTCATTATCCCCTTAATTTCCTCACTTTATCTGTAGCCATCTGTCTCAGGCTTATCTTGTCCTGGACTCGACTCTTATCTCCACACTCAAACTCAGGCACGTTTCCCCCATCAGGATATATAAAAAAGTAGGTATAATGTGCCCACAGCATGACACAATTATTCATTAAAGGAGTTGGAACGAGTTTTTTCCTCGTGGTTCCCCAATTACCTGTTTCTCTCCATCCTGACGACCAACAACAACGGTTTTTTTTGTGACTGCTGGAGAAAGAGAAAGTGGTTTGAGAGTCTTTACGAGAGGAGCACATTATAACCGCGAACCACATATACATAATACATCTCTTTCTGGAGATTTTAAATTTTTAGATGTTGCTCTTCTGATGGGAGAAGGTAGGCAGATAAAAAATGTAGAAGTCTCAAATAAGGCTTGTAATAAAAAGCTTTAAAAGGCCCATTCGTATAAGAAGTTGTGATGGTTTATTTCGTCCACGTCCACCTGCTTCGAGTGACGCAAAAGTTACTCAAGTATGGCGTGCGCACCACTGGCATTGTACGAATTTCCCGGTGTAATTACCCATGAAAATAATGATGATGGTGGGAACGATAAAGTATGATGAGGGGAGAAATAATGTATGTACTTTCTGCGAAAACTTCATTAAAAAAGAACACGCGAAAAAGAGCAAAACTCGCAAAACTCAATTAACAATCCTGTCCACTTTTATGAGGTATGCAACGCAATAATATAGCAATACAAATGGAGAAGGGAGAAAGGAGTTTTTGTGATATGGGTTTTAATTAACCGAAAATATTGTAATTGTACATAAGCTGTGTTATTATTATTTGTTAGAAATGAACAGCAAAATGTCATTAGTATGATAATTTGTTCTCATTTCGATCCAACCAGGAATTTCTCGTAATTGATATACATTCCAATTAAAGAGGCATCAAAAGAAGTCGATGTGGTTGATGAAAAACATGTTGTTTGAAACCCCTTTTGTCAACGTGAACAAGACACGAGCATGTGCATTTCCATTTCTTGAAATTTGTTGTATGAAATCAACGCAAAAGGAAGGCATTTGAAGTCCAAAAAGGAATTTAATAAGAAATGAAAATATATATTCTAAAACCCAGTTGGTCGGTTCTAGTTGTTGCACTGTGACTGGCTTTTAGCTAGGCAAGAGTGAAATGATATGTTTTATTATCATACAATTGGACAGCTTTTAGAAGTTGTCATGATGCTGTTTTGTGTGACCTGGAAATAACATCTGCACGCTCCGACTCCGACCACACGCACTCCCAAGCGTGTCGAATATGAAAGCGAAGCCGATGGTGATTTAGAAATGGAACGCGACTCGACTGGACAATATATACTTTCAGAAGGCTGATCATATTCAGAGCATTCAATTGAAATCAATCTGATTTTAATGATATAAATAACATGCGCCAAAAACCTTCTTTGCAACAGAACAGATCACAGCATCAACTCAGTCTATCAGTCCAGAATCAAAGAGAAAGTTATGGAATTCCGCCACTTGTTGTTGGGCTCAGTTTCCCATCTAATTTCGGTGGTGAGGACGAGGACCTGGATAAGTCAACACAAGGAACGCAAACAAGCAGGAAAATGGCCGGACTACAAATGGTGACAGGATTGCTACTCTGTATTCTTATACCTTGGGTTCGAAAGTATATCATGAAAAAAGTTCATTTCAGAACCTATCTCTCTTTCCACACATCTCATCTTTTAAGATAATCACAACTGCGGTTGAATGTGTGCGTATGGATTTATTAGACACGAGCCGCTCCCGCTCCATTTCAAGCGAATTCTAATACCGACGATGATGACGACGACGAGGACGATGTGGATTCACTTGAGGAGTCATTAAGTCAAATACAGAACACAGTGAAAAAGCGCCTTGGAGTGGAGAACATTTCGAATTCCGAGCTTACTGTGAAGGCTACCGAATTTTTAGCCAAGGTAAAAGTTGACATTTGTCAGTTGTGCTAAAGTTAAGAAAACATGCATTCGTTTACAAAATTTGATATTTACATTTTTCCAGTATATAACTCAATACAGACAGCAAACAGGCGTTTTTCTTCCACATCCTTCGCAAAATAACCATGATCCCTCACGCCCCATTCTCCTCACAGTTGTGGGGAGTGATAACGGGACTCAGCTGAGCCCCACACATACAATTGCGCTAGGGGGGTCCGGCTCACAATTCCATGGACAACCGCATGGAGTTGCGTCCTCAATTGATGGAGACGATCAAGGTCACTTCCCATCATTTTCAACTGGTAATATACCTCCGAACACCGCACCAGGCTTCCCAACACTAAAATTACCTCCTGGCGTACCGTCCAATTATGTCCCGGGAACTGTAGAAGCACTCATAGCTGCACAATTCGCCATAGATCCTACGACGACCACTCCACAGCCCCAAACCTTGACTTTCAAATTTGTTCAGCTTCCGAGTCATCCACAAGTCTCCTCGAACTATCCTCAGCCGCCAGGTTCTTCTCAGACCCCGAAACCGATGATCCAAGTCTCCCTTTCTCAACAAGCCCCGAATTCCGCAACTGAAGCATCGGGAGTAGGAGAGGACGGCGTTGATAATATTGAGGATGCGATTCTCGAAGCTCTCTCCTTTGCGCAAGATGGTCCTCCACCCACGACTCCATCTCCGAAAGCAGGATCTACTGGCCAGTCTACTTCTAACCAACTTCCAAAATCCCCAACCATGAACAAAGTCACAATTCCGATACACATTACCCTTCCCATGTCCGGTGCTACTGGAGCTGGGGGAGGTTTTGCTGTTCCAGAGAGTAGTGTTCCAACGCTTGCCACACCTGCAAAACCTGTGAATATCCAAACTCCTTCGTATCAACATCAGAGCGCCGCCACTACTGATAATATCTTTAATGGAATACTCCGTAATCCTTATCTGCCGCCAGGAGTCACACCGGATCCGAAGGACCCAATTCAGCAAATGGCCAGCTTGTTTGGAAGTATTGTTCAAGGAAACTTGCCAGGCGTTGTGCAAAACTCGCTAAATCTAGCAGGAACAGTTGCATTCCAGAATTTTGTCACTTGTGGAATCTTTGATGATTGCGACAGGCGACTGGAAACAGAACACCTACCAGCGCCCATTACTTAATTGCTGAAATGTAAATTTCAAATCTAATAGTTTTAAGTGTAATAAATATTTTTGCAATGAAGAGTATGAGCATTGTTTTAACAAAGGAACGTGCATATGAGTTGACCTACTTTTCTGATACCAATTGCCAGCAGACACCAAACCCGGAAGCAAGATGCATTTGCTGAATGAATACAAGGCGTGTATTGAAGCCGTTATTATTGACCAAAAACTATGAATACAAAATATAATTGCTGCATTGAATGCAATGCAATATCCCAATAAATGCACCGTTGGATAAAATGCTTACTCTTCTCAGGGAAATGTTTCCCGTTTGCACTGGCAAGTTGAGCCAGTTCAAAGCTGACCTCTGTCGCTGGAGATAATTTTCCCTTTTGGAGCTTTGGAGTAGCTTTGCAATCATGTTTAAAGCACAGAATTTTTCCATTGTTATTTTTACATTTGTGGTGCTATTCTCATTTGGAGATGTGAACGGGTTCAAAATAATTTTGGAGGATGAGGGAGAAGCGCCAGGCCCGGCACCGCCCGATGTCAAGAGCGAAGAGTTCCTAAAATGGTTTCAGGAACAAGAGGCAAAAGCTGTGGAGCGCATCCTGGAGAAAATTTCGAGTCCGGATGATACATCCCAGCAGCGTGAAGCCAAAGTTGCAGTGGCTCAGGTATACATCAGACGAATGCTTTTTAAATTCATTGCCAAATGTGTGCTTAATTTCATACATTTTTCCAGTATCTCGTCAACGTGACATTCACAGCGGTTACCAGAAGACTCGGAAACTTTGGGAAAAGTGTGGACGCCTCTATTCCAGCCACTGCAGAATTGGTGGCAATCCCAGCGGAAACTGTGGTTCCTGAGCAGACCCCTAGTCCGAATGTCACATCTCCCATCGAAGTCAACCCTTCACCTCAACCAACGCATGTGCCCCAACCGTTGGAGCAGTTTATCGTGTTAGGAAATCAAAATCAGAATTTCACCAACACATCAGGTCCAATAATAGTTCCAGTGTCCTCCTCATCGGCAATGGACAACTCTTCCATGAATGCCACAACAGAGGAGGGTAGTCGCCCCTTCTGGGAAACGCTAGGCATCGAGCTTCCAATGCTGCCGGAGTTTCCAGATCATATTTTTAATGTGCCCACGCCCACTCCAAAGAACGACACCGTGAGCATGTCTCAAATTTTCTTGGGGAATCAGGTCGAGAAGTTGGTGGATGGCATTAACAACCAGAACCTGTCAGGCATTGTGGACTCGACGATTAACATTGCCACCCCGTCCACAGTTGGAGTGCTTGTCAATGCCTTGCTCAACATCGTACTTTGCAGCCCTGTCGACAGGTGGTACGGGAACTGTGGGCTTGAATAACAGATTCGCAGAAAACGAAGCTCACTTTTATTTATTATTTTTATTGGTTTCTTGGCTCCGTGTAAAAAACAATAATGGAACTGAATAAAACATATATCTGGGAGAGAATATACGAAAAGAGAATGTGACATGCCATCCAGATATATTTTATTCATTTTTTCTCCTGTGCTCATCCAGGTTAATGTCCAATTAATTGGTGTTATGTATATCCCTAAGCACCAGTTGACGTAAAGACTTCCAGGTTTTTGGTAAGAATTGTCTAATCCCCTTCTCCAAATCGATTCATCATGTTGAGCCCACGAGTATTTTCCGTTTTGTTGGTTGCCTTTGGAGTTTTGGTAATTTATTAAAAGCTTCCCCTATTAAAACTTATTAAAAATACGGCTTATACGAAGTTTATTCCCACAGCTTAAAAATTTCTAAAAATTTCTATACTTATCAAACACGACCTCCTGAAGTCGAATACGAAGTTAATAACTTTTGCGTTTTCATGCTTAGGTCATTGGAGAAGACTATGGCTCTTCCCCACCACAGCAGGTGACCTTTGAAGACCTGAAAAGTTACATTCAACCAATTATCTACCAAAAGCTGCTCCGCAAGCCTGGAGATTCCGAGGTTATCCAGCAGGCGAAAGTCGTCGTTTCAGAGTATTTGGTTGATTCTATAGTGGAGTCGGCACGATCCCCTCTTCAAGGTCAAGAGGAGCCGATTCGATCCCCAAAACAAGGGGCTTCCACAAATGGAACAAATATTGGAAGCATAGCTGCTGCGGTCACACTTCCTCCTACGATTGCTCAGTTCCTTCCACCACTTCCCGGCTCCAACATGTCCAGACCAAACCCAGCTCATGTGATCAGTCAAGTGGACCAAATCATTCAGAACGTCAACGGCGGAAATATTACTGGAATTGTTGACCAAGCTCTAAGAATTCGAGCCCCTGCGCCGGTCCAACAACTTGTCAATTCCATCATGAATCTTGTCCTGTGTAATCCATTAAATCGGCTTTGGAACCAGTGTTATGGCGGTGGTGGCCTTTTCGGAGGACGTCGTCGCTAACAGAAAATTATAAAAATTATAAAAACTTTATCACGAATTAACTGATTTTTAGGCGTTAAATAAAGAAATCATGAACATTCAGATAAAATATTGTATAACTTTTTCATAATTCAATATCACATTCGCGTGAGTTCATCGCAATTCATGCAAGCGACAGACTTGCTATTTGCATACAATGGGAAAATGACACCGCTGGTGGCAAGCTAATTATCTTTCTTAATGGCCTCTGTAATGCTGTTCACCTTTCATTAATTTAAGAGAGACAATTTGTCATCCCTACGTAAAAAAAGGATTTGTGAGCAAAAATGCATCGGAATGAGTTTGAAATTCAGTCTTATGTAGCATTGTGTGCTAGAAGCCTGTGCGTTTTGAAGATCACTAAATATTCTTCTCTAAATTTCCTGTCTAGTCACATCAACTCAACTGTCAAATGAGCTCATTTTTGAGGTGGGCTATACTAATAGCCCTGTGCGCCCTCGGAGGACATGTAAGATATGTTCGAAATCAACGTACTAGCATCTGGAATAGAATATATTTTTAATTATGGGCCTTTGCCAAAATTTTAGGGGCAACATGAGAATGATAAGATTGACGAGTATCACCTCCACCCAATTGAGGACAAACTCTTGGACCAATTAATTGAACAGGATGATGGACCATTTGAGAAGCAAGTCAAGAAACTTCTTGCTGAGGTAAATTTCGTATATGAAAATTAAATAAATGACAAAAATACAAGGCTTATTTTCATTTTCCGCTTAAATTTGTGCAGTATCTTGTGGCGTCAGCAGCGGAAGCGGTGACTAACGTCACCTCAGAATCAGTGGAAATGAGCAGAGCTCTCCTTCCACAGTACTATCAACCTCAGCCCCAACAACAGCAGCCGCAAGTTGTGTACGTCTATGGAACTCCTCCACCTGCAAACACTGAGAGAACCCGAAGGACGAGACGACCACCTCACCATCATAATCATCATCACAGCAGCGAGGAGGTGGCCACACAAGCTCCAGCGATCCAACCCATTTACATTCAGCAGCCTGCATACCAGCCTTATCCTCCACAACAACAGCCTCCCTACAATCCACAATATCAACCTCAGTACCCACCTCAACAGCAGCAACCGGCTTATCAACCACAGCAGCAGCCACCTTATCAACCCCAATATCAACCGCAACAACCGGCGTATCAGCCACAACAGCCTGCGTATCAACCCCAACAACCAGCTTATCAGCCTCAACAACAGCAGCCTGCTTATCAACCCCAACAGCCTCCTGCGCAACAACAACAGCCTGCTTATCAGCCACAGCAGCCATTGAACGCTTCTTTGGGCACTCAAAGTCCTCCTCTTCCAGAAAAGGATCTTTCAGAAGGTTCAGAATCGTCGGGATCCCCGGCCCAGGCACCAGCGCCCCCTGCGAATCCACCTCAACAACCACCTACAGTTCCTATTCTAAAGCCTCAGCAACTCCCTGCCCAGCAACCCCCTGCCCAGCAACCCCCTGCTCAGGGTGCTCAGCAGCCGCCGCCTCAGGGTGCTCAACAGCCGCCACCTCAACCACCCCCTCAAGGTGCTCAACAACCTCAATACCCTCCACCTCCTCCATATCCTCCACAGCAGCAGCCGCAATACCCTCCTCCACCACCTCAACAGCCACCTCCAATTCAGGTAGTTTACGTTCCTCCCACCACTGTCCGCCCCACAGGCCCAACTACTTCACCAAGACCCACCCCAAGTCCGGAGCATGTCTACAGTCAGGTAAACAAAATCCTGGACAACGTCGGAACACTAAACATTCCTGGAATTGTGGATAGTGCACTTGGAATCAGAACTCCAATGCCTACTCGCAACTTTGTGAATGGAATCCTCAACACTGTTTTCTGCAATCCAATTAACAGACTTCTTGGAAGATGCAGAGGCTACTAATCTAATCATTATGATGTAATTCAATGGCAACCTTATCACCTATCACACAAAAATAAAAATCATTTTTAAATGCGTTTTAAAACCACCACACACACACAGAAAATTGCCTGCATGATTTCTTTACCGACGTTCGAAACCTTGCAGTTCTCAAATGCTTCATAAATACCAGGTTTCATGCCATGTCGGTTGGTCAGTAGTTTCGCAGAGTCCATTTGAGCAGTGATTTTGTTGTGACGTGACAATCGTGAGCAAGCGAGAGAGATTATAGATTTTCCAATAAATTTAAATTGATCATGCATCAAGTTTTTGACCGAGCGTATCAAACGTCGGCGTACTGGTTGACGACCTTGCTGCTCACAACAGTTGCGCTAGGATTGACTACCACGTTCCAGGACTTTTCTGATCTGGGCAACCAGCGGGTCGTGGTCTCAGGTGGACATGTCACTGTGTAAGTACCGGCGCTGTATTCTATATTTTTATAATTTGTATTCAGTTAGTGTGTTCTTTACACATTTTTGGCATGATGTTGTTGTGGCATGCAGGTCAAAAATGTCCGATTGGCTGTCCAAAGGAAAGAAGAATGATGTGGCGATTCTGAGTGTTGACGCATTCGCCGATTTACATTCGCTGTTCAACTGGAACGTAAAGCTGCTGTTTGTGTATATCGTGGCGGAATATGCAACGGAGTCGAATGTCCTTAACCAAATCGTCATCTGGGATAAGATTATTCAGCGAGGGGAAGATCCTGTTGTTGACCTGCGAAGAATTCGTCCCAAGTACCTGCTACGTGATGACGGGAATGGGCTGAGGTAGTGTGCGATAATCTAACTAAAAGTTGCCCCTAATGTTAATGTAATGATATGACGCATTATCTTTCAATTGCATTGCAGAGGCAACAACGTGACCCTACGACTGAAGTGGAATGTCATCCCATATGTCGGATCTTTTGTGGATGTGGCGTCCTCGGAGTCCAAGTCGTTTTTGGAAATCCCAGCGATATATGGCGGACATTCTTAACGTCTTAAATATTTAAACATTTTTTACACTTTACTTGAACAAATTCCTCATTCTCATTCGTGTCCAATTGAATCGAATATAGATCTGTTCCACATTAATTTTGTATTCATTAAATGTTTTATTGTTTAGCTGCGACAACTCGATAACCATTTCCACATTGAATAAAAACTAGAAGCCTGAAACACGTAATATAAATGTTGCAACTATTAAAACATGTTCCAATTCTAACGCATGTATACCAGTACTTTACGTACGCCGCATGATACTTGAAAAGAGTATTCCAAGAAATGAGTTTTCAATTTGTCGTCGTCTGATATCATACATGCAACAGCAGAAGAAATGGCTTGAAGTTGATACTTCGGTTGTGCTAACTTCACGGGTGAAATACAATGCATTGTAAGCGAACTACAAACACATTATTACTCGCGCTTGGCTTGCGCACAAGGCGTGTCCAATTATTCTCGGAAAATAAATGACTAATTGCAATTCTTGCTAATTCTGTTCATATTAGCAGCATAGCAAGTGCAACTCAGGCACAAAATGCGTGATTGACACGTTGGCAAATTTTCGCAGTCTCACAAGTAGTTACGACCAGTTCAATTCTGGATTTAATATCTTGGAGCATTACCGTTTAAATTTTATATTTTGGAGCATTTAAATTTTCGACATATATTTCGGTTCATATTTGCGATGGAAGGCTCATCATTTCTCTGGAAGCCATTTTTAAAGAAAGAAACTGTCAGAGCAGCCAGCGTACAACTATTCAAGCATGTAAGTTATTAAAAAAGTTTCTGAGACAATTCTAACTTTTCCATAACTTCGACAATATATTGTACGTCTTATTATTTATTGAAAAAGGCCCCAGCAGCTGAGAACTGGGGCGATTATGTGAAAGTAGGAATGAAGGTCGAGGTCCAGCATAATGAACCGGACCGTGTGCTCTTCTGCGCCTCTCAGGTACCATCCCAAGCTACATATTGGGTGGTAAAAATTATCGAAACTCAAGGTATGAATTATTTGATCAATTATGAATACAAGAAATTCAACCTTGAATTTGAACTCCAGAATTGTGTTGTCTGTAGGCTACTTTGCCTTGGTGCGTTACGAAGGAATGGAGGAAGACCCATCACGGGACTTTTGGATACATATTGGAACTGACGAAGTGCATCCAATCGGATCAGACACTCATGCCGGGATTCTTATCCCTCCAAAATGTATTTCAAACCTAATCCTTTCGTATTAATTCGTACTACATTACATTGTTTTGTTCTAATTTCTGCAATTATTAATAGATGTGATGGGAAAAGTTGGAGACTGGAGGAATTACGTAGTTCGCAATTTATGCGGAGCAACTACACTCCCACCAGGCTTCCTCCAGTTCTTGAAATCGTCTGCGAATCAGTTCCAGCACAGGTACTTGTAGAAATGTTTAGCCTAATATGCATGTTCGTGTGTAGTTTACACAATGAATGTATGTACTATGGTAAAAATACGTACCGCAGCAATTAAAAATATTTTAATTAAGGGTGGGCGAAAAACTGGAAGTTATTGATAAGAGCAATCTATCTCAACTTCGGATAGCTCGTGTAAGCCGCATAATTGGGCGGCGTATGTATTTGCGGTACCTGGACGGCCACAAGGACGGTAAACTTTGACGTCGTCAAATCCTTTGAAAATTTATTGACGCTTTCATCAACACTACAGATTCTATAGTTGCTCCTCTGTCGAAGTATGACTTTTGAAATTAAATATGTAGGTTTCGTGTGTCACGAGCTGTCGTCCCTAATCCACTCCCGTGGATGGGCAGCCAACATCGGCCACAAACTCCAACTCCCTCCGAAATCAAAAGTTAGGAAAACTTCACTGGAAACAAATGGGAGGATGTCAAATTCTCCAGTTGAATTTGACCTAAACAGCATTGGGATTAGAGTTGGCATGAAACTTGAAGCAGTTGATCCCCTCTGTCCTTCCCAGATTTGTGTGGCGTCAGTGGGCAAAATGTTGCGAGGCGGGTATCTAATGGTTAAAATTGAAAGCTACGAAGCTCCTGAACATGACGGCAACAACAATCCTGAGCAGGCTCCTGATGACAATGATGATGGCTGGTTTTGCTATCATATCACATCCCCTTACATCTTTCGATGTGGATTTTGTTGTGAAAACGATATCCAATTGCTGCCACCACATGGCTTCCCCGAGGAATCTTTCCGGTGGGAGGAATACTTCAAACGAAATGCTGAATTTGTGGCTGCACCGATTCCCGATCAGGTTTATAGTTCGTATCAATTAAAATACTGAAATACAATAGCAAAAATTGAGTATCATTATTTTTTAAAAATATTATAGCCTCACATAGACCATGGCTTCGAAACTGGCATGAAGCTTGAGATGGCGGACCTCATGACGCCAACGAAAATTCATGCCGCCACAGTGGTTCAAGTGGCTGGGAGCCTTCTCAGAATCAGTTTCGACGGGTGGGAGTCCGACTATGACCAATGGTTGGATGCTCAGTCTCCAGACATTTATCCCGTCGGATGGTGCAACCTAGTTGGACATCTACTCGAACCGTCAGAAGATGCCCCTAAAGTTGTCGACACTGGGAAATCTAGCCGAAAACGGAAGAAGCAATCGTCGACGAAATCGCCGAAGGACAACAAATGTGCTAAAAATTCAAACAATGGCTCTGCAGCAGAGGAGGATGCAGCCTTGATTGTTGTTATCGACGAAGGGCAGTCCAAATGAGAGTTTGGAAATTGAAAAAATAAACTGGCGAAAATTTAATGTATATTTTTATGGAATAATTTATTTTCTCCATCATCATCACGCTATATTATATACACAATTTAATAACAATATTATAATGATGATTACAATGTAATAATTATAATGTCGATGATTCATTCATTTCATAATATACTTACTAAAAATTGTTTTTTTTTCTTCTCATATAATCCTTTTTATTTAATATAATACCTTATTATGTTAAATATATTGTTCATAAGAATAATCTCACGAAAAAACCTAAATATGTTCCTTTAATTCCATTTTTCTTTTTCTAAAGACTTTGCTAAAAACTACATTCTTTAAAATTTACGTACGTCCATTTTAAACCTAAATCCTACATGCACTTGGTTTACACCTAATTGTATAAACCAAAAATACGATTTTACTGTTTTAGTTTTTTATAAGTGTAAGTAAATTTCAATATAATTATTGTATTTTCTGTGGAATCGTAGTTTCGAAAAATGAATCCTTGTGTACTTAAAACTTGTATCTAAGTTTAAGTGTATTATTTTATAAGTTTACTCTTTTTAATTAAACGTTAATCTATTATATTATAGTTTTTCGTTGAAATCGAATTTATAATCCTGTTTTGAAATTTTCATGAAATTTTCTGCCACCTCCGTCGACGAACATGAAATTACGTACACGCGTTGATGTTTTATTGAGTATGATCAATACAATCACAATTATAAATGAGACAAAACTAAAGTTTAACCTTTAAGCACTTTAAAAATGAAATAGCTTTGTGCTTCTCACTCACTGGCTACATAATCTGGATACGTAAACCATATTCGATGAGGTTCTAATTAATCATTTCCACCTTTTTCCAAAAGGTCTGTCGGAACAGAAAGTAATAGTCAAGATCGTAAAGATTGAATAAATGCAACATTTTTTTTGTAATTTCCTTTGTCATTAAATTAAAAATATTATATTAGATAGATACAAACAGAATTTCAGTAAAGTGTTTTTATAATTTAAAGTAGCACCACAGGCCTTTATTGTATATGTCCCATTCTCAAAAGTAAAAACTGTGTTCTGAACTCCTCTCTCCTTTTCGTTACAACTCAGCAGATCCTTTCTTCTTCGGAAATTCTGTAAACTGAGCATAATTCAAGTTACTTTAATTTCAATTAAAACTTCGGGAAGATACTTCCATTGATGATCAATCATACATTCAAAAGGAAGGGGCATTTTGGTTTAGTTTGGTAAAAGACTTGAGACAATAATGTTTTTAGACGACTGTCTGTCATTAGTTTAAAAGTCATAATCGTCACCAGCTACTTGAGGGTTAGGAAAGATGTTAAAAATTCTGGTGTTAATTACAAGAATTCCTCCAAATCAAAAGTTAACATACATTTCTACACCCTGCCCAAGATAATTGATAATTGTACGTATATGTCTCGTCAAAAACCGTTACTTTGTTGACGATTTCCTTTAGTATTTTTGTCATCTACTACAATTTGATTGAGCTCTGTTTTTTTTACAGATGCAGGCATTTTGTTTAAGAAAATTGTGTCTGCAAATGCTTTTTAAGTGTTGTGTGTGTAGGTCAATGTTTAAACATATTTTTGAATGTAAAAAAATTTGCTGAGAAAAGTTAGTGTTGCGAACTTGTGTCAATGTCAAGATGTGCATAATGTCGAGAGCTTTTTTATGATTACAAAACATAGTTAACTTTAATTAATGCTTTTTCATTCTAAAACACAAAATCCAGTCTATAAAAACGTTTAAGTTGAGAAAGGCTACGTATTATTTTAATACAACTTTCTGTTTGTAAAATTACCAACTTCCCTTTTCAAATGGCCACAAGTTATAGATCAATCACTTGACTAAAATGTTTTCGACTAAAGACTAAGGACTCGTTTTTACTTAAGTACGACTGTTATAATGGACAAATGGCGATTTTTTATAATTTTTTTTCCATTTTACGCGATCGAACGGATTTATACTGGTTTACTGGAGAAAAAGAGAAATATAAATATACACACTGACCGCTTTTTTCTTCTTCTCTACATTGACATAAACGTGTTCATTTTAATTAACATATAGTTTGCGGAAGTAATAAGAATACATCAGAATTATATAATTAAACGTTTATAGTTGTTGTTTTTTTTAGTAAAATGTACATTTTTAGTGACACTGAAGATTGGACCTTCTCTTTATTTATTGGAAAAGGCAGCCACTGACTTTTTTGTAAGAAGTGACCTGATAAAATTAACCCTAAAGATCTACCTTGACATGCTTTTCGCTGTTTTTGGAATTGACAGTGTTCATTGACTTTTTTTACTGAACAAAGTGTGTTAGTTAATTTATCAAAATCGTCAAGTTAACTACTCATACGATACGGCAATTTAAAGTTATTTGTTTTTTTGTTGTAAAAACTATAACTATAACTTTATAACTGAATTGTTTTTTACCGTCATTCGTTTCACTTAAACTCTAATTAATTTTAAAACGTGACTCAATACCATTTTAACCCAATATGCCCTTCACATTTTGAACTACATCTTCTAATTGTATTTAATCTTTTTTTTAAATATCGTTCCCGAATTCGCACCAGTTTACATGTGTAATGATACCAAAAAGAGAGAAAAATAATTTGAATTTAAGTATTCTTAATGAAAACTGGTTTCTTTTGTAAGTAATTATGATAATAATTCGCATTTTCCTTTAAAAGCTACGTTGTGTAAAGTTATTAGCTAAATACTATCTAGTAACTTCTAGTTCTATTATTAGTTAATTTTAAATCTACCATTTACTTTAACTTTTTAAGTAAATTCCGCAACAAGGCTACTATATCTGTATAGTCATCATTCATGTTTAATATATCTTCATCTTTCCTTAATTTAATTAATACACAACAAACCTGCTCGCGTCGATTTCTTCATATTCTAATAACTTTAATAATTTTTTTTGTTGGAACAGTCTGCAATTTTTTTTCGTAAACACTTTAAACGTTCACCTATTCTGGTAAATGCATATTTTTTCCGTAAGTATAATTCATAATGCATAAATATTGTTAGATATTTTTAATAAATATGCAGTGTTTTGAGGAAATTCCTTGATGCAGTTAAACTTTATTAGTATGCTTTTAAATAGTTTTTTTTGAAACCCGGCTTCCCTTTTTTAGGGTCATCATGTCTTCTTATACTGTTTTGACTTTCGCATTGATTTTTACAGAATAAAAGTATATTTTATATTGTATATATTTTTAGGTATGCACACTCTGGAACTTTATAGACTTTCGATATTATTCTTTTACCATACTTTTTAGTAGCTTTTTTTTGATAAAATGTTGATACATAAATTTACCAGCATAATTATTTTTTCTCATGTAGCTTTTCCTTACATTTTTTTCAGTTGATGATGATTAATATGATGATGATGATGATGAATTGAGGATAAAAAAGGATTTTTTATATCTCGTCCCTTGAATGATATCAGAAGTTGCACAATATATATTTTACATTATACCACCTTTAACCCTTCTTCTAATGAAAATCCAGGTAGACTATGTTTCAAGGAATAAACTGGGGGGAAATTGTAGAAGCAAAACAATTTACAATTTTGACTGTATTGCGTATTTTTTCAGGTTTTGTGGAAAAAAACGAAACAATTCGACAGTCACATTCGCATATATATCTCCTCTGGTTTAAATATATTTCTTTAGCTATTAAACAGGATTATCAAAGCTTTTCACAAGTTCCTTGATATTTTAATATGTATTATGTATCATCATTGTTGACGGTATAGTATTTTACTTTGTAGAATACTAAAATCACTAAAAACATTTTTTTTTCTTCACTACATTTTTCATCTACTGCCGACGGTACAGACGCAACAAAGTTGGTATATTTTTATATATATAGATTTTTATCCTTTTTTATCTTTTATATATTTTCTCTCTCAGTGCATTTTAAAATTCCGTTTTTAAGCATACAATTTCCTATTCCTTCACGTTCTTCCACGTTCATCTCTCCTGTCTGCATAGTTTCAAAGGGAAAAGAGGTTTTGTTTAAAATGATCATACTCATACGTGCACATATATAGAAGATTTTTTTCTTTCTTTCTTTAAAAAGTAGTTATTTATTTATTAATGGTTTGATGCTCGGAAGTGTTCGTTGTCTGTCTTTGCCATGCTTCCTCTGTCGGAAATAAAGTATTGAACCACCTCGTCACCACTTTCACCGCAACACACAACTCTTTCTCTCTCTCACCACCGCCGCTGTTACATAGTGTGTTCCCTTTCGCTGGAATCTGGGTATACCTGAACATGTGGAATGAAATGAGAGATTTATTAGTAAAAGAGATGAATAAAATAAAATCTGCAGAGCAAAAGAGAAGAAAAGAACCCGAATGCGTGTGGGTGAAAATTAAGGTACCTTATGCATTATGATGTAACCAATGCCGCTGGCCACATTTTTGATTTTTTAATGAGGAAGAAATGTGTTCGTTTCTAGTTTCACTGGAACGTTGATTTGAATGGTAATTATTGTATTTTTAGGGATGTTTTTATATAGTGGGAGGATGTTTAGGAAGCTTGGAACTCCTCAGGATCTTTGAGTGAGTGCCATTGGGCAATAGGTCTTCTTGGGGTGCCGATCATTTCCTGCCAATGCTGGAGTGACTTGCCTTCCTGGTTCGGGCCAACGGCAATTTTCCCAATGGGGTCGCAAGTACCGATTCGATCGTAGTCGAGCACGGTGAGAACAATGTGACATTTTGGAAGTTGCTCCGGTGTGATCTCAAAGGTGAAGGATTCGTTGAAGTAGGGATTCAGAGTGCATTTCTTCACGGAGGTCTTCTTCTTCTTGAACTTCTTCGCGTTCATGAACAGGTTGATCTTGACGAAAGGATCTGACAACCCACCAAAGTCCATCTTTTTCAGATTCTTGCACTCGAGAATGCAAATGGTGAGTTTGCCGGATGTGGGAACGTATCGGAGTGAGAAGCAAATATCCCCAAGTGCCTCCTGCAAATTGTTCAATAAACTCCGTTATTGACTAATAGTGAGCAACAACACCTGAAGCACATTTTCTACCAAAATATATTAATTTATTTTTCGAGCAGAACGAAAGTCTTACAGAGTCTTCATCAACTGGAGGATCAAGATCTTTCCAGCCCTCAATGGGGACAGCCAAGTCGATTTGACACATGGGGATCCGAATCTCACCGATTTGATCGTGCTTTGAAAATCTGAAGTTAATTAGCATTAAAAAACAATTAGTTAATTCCATATGAAGCATGTTTATTGATTACTTTTAAAACTTAGAACGTACCTGTCAAAGTCAAAAACTTGAATCATCAACGTTTTAGCCATAATCTCGGCAAATGGGATGCTCTTGAAGACGAAAGTCTCGTTAAACGCTGGATTGAGTGTTTTCCGGTGGACTTTTGTCTCAAACTTTTTCTTTTTGTCTCCAGCAAAAAATACCTTGGTATAGGGATCACTCGTGCCTCCAGAGTCCATAGCCATCAGCTCTTCGCAAGAGATTATCGACACTGTCAGCTGCAATAAAAATCGTAACGAAATCTAGTTTACTTTTTCTAAATCCTCATAAATCGGATTAGTTTTTGTTTGTTAGTTTGTGCTACGGCACACGTACATTCGTTGAGTTGAAGTCATACTCCAGCTTGTAGTTAATCCTGCCAATCTTTTGCACTTCTTTCACCTCCTCCTCCTCCTCTGGTTCTGGTTCCTCTATATTCGTTGTCAGCACCGTGCTATCGTCACCTGGCTGCACCGTATCCGATACAAACTTTCCAAAGAGCTTATTCCCCGCCAGCCCTTTCACCATCCCCTTTCCCCTGTCGGATTGCTTGAACTTGCGAAACTGTCTCCGAATGCAGAGACAACAGCAGACAAGCATCAGGATAAGGATTCCAATCATGATGAGGATAATTCCCCAGATGGGGACTTTAGTCTTCTCGGCCGCCAGCTCGGCCCCTCTCTCCGCCAAGTCCTTTGCCTTTTCGAACGTCTTCTCCACTAAGCCGGGCCCTGGAGCTTCTGTCGTTCCGGGGGAGTCTGTCGTGTCCGGTGCTTTGGTCGATGCGCCATCTCCGACGGTGATGGGGGCGGGGGCCGCTGCCGCTTCCCGTATCCTCCTCAGGAGAGGATGTGCAGGCCATTGTGCCAAGGGACCAGACTCATGAATCTGAGCAGCGTCACCTCCTCCTCCTCCCTCATTCACAATGTCATTCAGGTCATCTAGTAAACTACTTCGGAATGACATGGAAGCTGGTGGAAGATGAGTGTCGTCCAGCCCGGAGGAGGACGCTGAGTTGAATAGAGCCCGAAAGTTCGGTGCCATATTTAGATACTTTGAGGGAATTTTACGTCTTTTTTCCGCTACAAGTTAGAGTATGTGTCATAGAAGACGAGATGAAATTTTTTAGGTTGAAGATCTCATCAAAAATTAAAATGATTGGAGGCTAAGAGATGAAGACTGTCTCACGGAAGACTCTTCGCTGACTTGCTTCACTTTTCCTCCGCAACAAGTCCTACAAAAAATCCAAAAATATCACATGAACATACACAAATTTCAACTCTAATTTCATCATTTTTATCTGATTTCCCTTCTCGCTCGCTCGCTCATGACATGACTTGCTCGCTTCATCCAGCCAGAAAAAGGCACACAGCAAAGTAAAAAGGACAAGCTTTCAGCAAGATTAATGCCGTAAACAAGTTGATGGAGGAAGAGTAGAGTGCAAGTTTTAAAAGGCATTTACATCCTTTTTAATGGATTCTATTTTCCAGCCCTTTTCCCATCCAACGTCGTCATATTTGCTTAGTTGTAATATACTCGACATTCACTCTTTACAGCTGGCAACTCGCAAGAAGCGAAGGATGTATAGAACATGAAGAGAATGAGACCCGTATATATGTGAATGTGAACACAACACAGATGGAAACGTATATAAAAGACGGGAAAAGTTCTGCTCTGCGATTGCGAATGAAAAGTGAAAGTTAAAAGTGAGGCAGCTAAACGATAAGTCGCTTGCATGCATAATTTATGACATTCTCTCGTCACAACTTTATTCATGTTGTCATCAAATGATCCATACATTTCACATTTCTCAAGAAGGAAAATATGGGAAAAGATTTTTCTTCATCTGGTGTTTCACAAGATAACCAGATTTGTAGTTTTGGAAAAGTGGGGAAAAGGGAAAAATGTGTCCCTTTCCATATTGAAGTCAGGAACAAACAAGACGAGCACAAAAAATTTTACTTTTGAAAGTTTCAACCTTGAAGTGACAACGTTTTCAGTTTCTACTTTCTCCTTGTTTCAAATCTTGTCTACCAATTTGTGCTGAGAGTTTTTATCCGCTCCATTTTTGAAAGACAAATGATAAACAGAAGAAAGTTGATTCAACTTCCAACAGCTCTTTTCGAGTTGTTGACTTTCCTCAGGAAAAATGTATTCGCAACCTCGGCTGAAAGAAGGAAAAGATGTCCATCTGTCAGAAAAAGGGAAGTTGTTTACTCGCATCCTCTCTCCAACTATACCTCACATATGTAAACGTATTTACTTTTCTCCAGAGTGAAAGTCCATAAGTGGTTAATCTCATAATCCGCACATAAATTTTCTTGCTAAAACCCATCTTCCAGCTTTCCCGGTTCCCTTTTATTAAATCGGAGTTAATGCCAAAGAATAGAGAGAGTCAAAAGGGAAAATGATACGAGTTCTGTCCTGTGCTTTCCTTTTTTTATCTTATTTTTTTGGCTTGCGCATTTTTCTATGTACATAAAGTGTGCATCCAAAGATAATCCACATCTGGAGAAAGACACACGCTTGAGGAGACATTATTGTGTTTTTATGCTCCTCATGTGAAAACCGTAAAAGGGGAGCAGCTGTGTCCAATTTGTTCCGTGCTGCAGAAAATTCATATACTTGTTTACTTGTTTCAGGGAAAGTTTTTGGGTTGTATGCATGATGTTGTCTTGTTTATAGACGCTCATTCGACTGGAGAATTATAGAAGCATCATCCATGTGTTCTAGTGTGTCTGCTGATTTTCCCCGAATAAACAAAAAAATGCTTTATTAATGCCTTTTATCTGATATACGTATCCCGCGTCGAGTCTAATGCGTCGTTCATTAGAAGCATCCTGGCGATTCATTTATATTCATTTGGGGGACGCCTACGCAAGAACCTTTCTCCATTTCTGGTCGGACGGATGCTACAATGAGTGTACCTGTGAGAACGAATGCAATTTCCAACATACGGAAAGCATATTAGTGAGGTCGAAGTCATGCGAGTCATGATAGGGATCGACATTTTTAATCACTTTCACTTCCAGAAACAGAGTTGGAAAAACATGTTCCAAGTTTTGTATGTGCGCTATAGGCATGTATAGGTGACTCCAGAGAGAACTTTCTCCTTCAATATTAACACGCCTAAGTGAGTTGAAAAGGAGAGTGAAAACTACACATTGACAATATGACAACTTTAATAGGACACTCTCCCTGTTTTATACGGACTCGAGGAAAACGTGTACTCCGCCTACGTATATTTTTATTGACTGAGATGTAGTCACTCGTTTATTGCCTCACTGTCAATAATTACTTTTTGTCACATATTCCCCTATTTCACGTTGCACTTCACATCTAACCCTTTTATCACTACTCAAGCCTGTCGTCTCAAGTCGTAGCTTCTCTTTATTATTGAAAGGAGAGCAGGTGAAAAGTAGAGTTGAAAAAGTGAGGTGGGCATATAAAAGCACATACACAACTACACAGGCTTTGAGTGGTGTATGTATATATGCTTTTGTGCCACAGGAGAGAGGGAGAAAGGGGAAACTGGAGCTTGAGTAAATAACGGTGAAAGGGAAACGGGCAGCCTAATTAATGTATTTTCGCCATTCCCCGGGCAGAGTGAAATGAGAGAAAGAGGTGAAAGGTGAGTGAGATAATGATAAAGAAGGAGAAAGAAAAGAGAAAGAAGAAAATATGTCTAAGTCGTAAAGTATAAATGAGGATAATATGTGTATGTGTGCACATAAGTACAAGATGCAATTCAATTCAGCTCTCAGAGAGATATTAGAGCTTAAAGCTTTTCCCAGTCTAAATAATAAATTACCGAGCGCTCTGGACACGAAAATGAGAAAAAAGCAAGTGAATTTTAGGGGAGCAAAAAAACTACTTCATCTTGTTTCGTTTTTTCTAAAGTGAATTAGCCGGTTTCCATTTTATCCATTAAAGATGAGGGTAGAAAGCATACGTTTTCGTTTTAAAGGCTTAAATCCATGTTTTAGGTATTCCTGAACTTGATGAAAAAAATTGAAATGCAGTTTTTATGAAAAGGTTTATAAATAAATGAACGGATTGAAGTAGGGATAATGAAGGAGCATATCCACAGGTACAAGAACATCAAGAGCAATATGGATTGCGGATGTGTCAAAGACAGACAGACGCACAAACTAAGAACATAAGGTCAGGGTAGAAACCTACCTTGCACAATAATAATGAGTACGAACTCAACTTTTTCCCCCTGCTTTTTGTGTGACGTGATGTGTGAGATAAAAAAAGCAGTGTTGCATGCACACAGTGTATATTTACTCGGCTCACTTCACGCCATTGCATGAAGTTGATCAATGAGCTTGATGCAAGCTGAATGAATAAAAGAGTAGGGGATATGTGGGAGAGGAAGAGGAGAGAGAGAGAAAAATTACAGCTCTCTCTCCAAAGTTTACACTTAATTCTCCACGCCAGCCTGAAGCTCAGAGACTCGAGCAGAAAACTCAAATCACCTTTCCCATAAGCACGCAAAAGGGTTTTGTTTTCACAGTGATCTCCTTTGGACCATGACGGGATACTAATGTACACACATTTGCACACCAAAATACGAATACATTTCATGAATGACAAATGATGAGAGAATTCAGGAGAAAGGGCCGCGAGATATGGGCAATGCAAACTGGATTACCTAAATGTGCGCTTAAAGTAAGAGAAAAAACTTTTTGGAGTTGGCACTGCGAGTTGAAGAATTTGCAAAAACCAGGAGAAACCATCATAGTTATCATCACTTGCAGATGTATAGATAGATACACACATGCAAAACATAATGGCCAAGGATTGTTCAGTTGTTTTATGAACAATCTCATGATTCTCATGTTAGAGTAGAGAGAGAACGGGCAAAGTACTCTGCAAAATCTCGTTTTGCAATACATTGTAGAATTCTACCTATCTCATACTGTTTTCAACAAAAATCCTAGCCACACAAATACATGCATGCTTATATTTGCAAAAGATATTTCCTTTTTTATCATTCAGGTTTCGTTCAGAAGTCTATAAACTAAGGATAATATGTGTTTGAAAACTTTGAAATTGAAAAGGCACCATCCTAATCACCGGGAAAGGTTAATATAACAAACTTATATAACTTCAGCGTAGTAAGAATAGTTTCAAGGTACAAATCTATGTTCAACGCCGCTGTAAAAAAAATTGCATAGGTTGATGTCATCCTATCTAACAGGTTCCTTCCATAGCTCTGTTTTATTATGCTTTGTTCAAACACATACAATCAAATTAAACGTAAAAATGAGTGCAAAATTATTAGATAACCGAAATATCAGTTTGTCAAGTATTTGCTACTGAAGGAAAGTCAAGCTCAAGATATGGAGAAAAATACAGGAGAAGCTTGACGAAATACATATTGCATCAATCGTCTCAGTCCATCCATCGCATCACATCCTGTGTGTATCAGTATGTAATGTAGTGAATCAAACACGCCCAGAGAGAAAGCAGGAAGAAAGCACACACTCTAACTCTCTCTCTCTTCCTCACTCACTCCTTTGGCACAGAAGGGAAAAGGGAGTTTTCAGAGGAAACTTATGTACATATAACGTGGATCCGTGAATGGCATGCATTCTTTAAGGCACACATATTAAACCATATACATATCCCATATTGTATTTTGTAGTGAAACTGGATCGGCCGTAGTAGGTGTACGCATACGAAACATGCCGTGTGTGCTTATGCTCAAAGGATATATAAATATATACACATTCACACACACACGCACCCATCACATCGCATATAATACACAAAACTTGCAGCAGCACATTTTTCTCTCCCTTGTGTGATTTCTCCCGTTTCGTAGTAAACGGTTATATCGGTTTTATTTGCCTAATCGGCATGCATAAGAGAGAAAGGTAAAGTGAGCACGAAATCGATTAACTAGCTTTCAATATAAATATGTTTTTGAGAGGACAAAAAATATATAAAAAAAACTTTCCCCAAATGGGCGTACATCTATAAAAGTTAGAGGGGATATACTGAATTCATAGGCATGTGATGCAAGTCCTCACAGTCCTCAGTCATGAGTTAATTTTTCAAATCATGCAAAACATGAATCGATTTCTGGCTAAAGAGACAAAAACACAAAAACATTTTCTAATATTTATAACTTTTACCTTTTGATTTCAAAATCCAGAAATTATTAATCCATCTTGGAATGTTGTGCTTTTTTTAGGAATTTCGTGTCTCGAGTACAACGGAAGCAACCAAGTATATTGTGGTCGATGTTCGTTCACGGAAATATCACAGCGGCTTTATTGAGAACACAAGGGACACGATGACTTTTTTTCCAAAAACAGGTGGGGCGAGTACGAGGATAATATGGGAAGAAGAAGATGATGATGATCGGAAGAATTTAAAGTATCAAGGATGAATCGATGTTGAAAGGAAGTGAAAAGAGGATGGAGTAAAAACTATATAACCGATGCGATGGATATGAACTTGTTCTCCCTCCAGGCGAAAAAAATATCCCAAGTATATGTCCACAATACTTTGATCCGTAATCTTATTGTAATCCAACAATGGAAACTAGGTACTCACTTCACGCAGCACAGGAACCACACACGAATGACTAAGAAGAATGGAACCACACTCACGATCTTTTTTTTCACAACTCGCACGTGAACAAGCTTGAGGAGAAAAGAAGTGTGGAAAAGTAAAAAATATGTAAGGAAATTGCGAAAGAAAAAAAGGTGGAGCTTGTGTACGGATAGCTCACACTCACAACAATGATATATCCTTTTCCACACACACACGCACTCAACAGATATACACTTGCACAATGTTTTTGCTCTCTCACTTTTTATGGCGGAAGTGTTGAGAAAACTATATATTTTTATGATGTCAAAAAAGTGACGAGGATGAGGAGAGGACACTCCTGTCGACACAGTTTATTCCGTCTTTTAAAATAATCAGCCAAACTTTAAGTGGACCATGGTTATCATTTTTGAAGTGAAGAATACAAAAGATTTTGTTGGGTATGCCTACTTCACTAGAAGGTCACATGATGTTTATCCCCGAATATTGACAATATTTTAGCGAGTTCGTTGTTAATCAGTAAATGAAATCACATATTTGCATATGGTGGCCCTCGGGCCGAAACCTCATCCTCCCTTTTTTTGTACGCAATATGGTCACAGGGCTTATATATATATATCCACTACGGTCACTTTTCTTCTCCTTCTCTGATGAGGATTCTTCGTCTAAAGGTAATCGAATGAGAGAGAGAGAGAGAAGAACAAAAAAAGAATGAAAAATTGGGTTAGGGAGGGTATCGCTTCCACATTGACAATGGTGTAGAGCGAGAGCACCGAGCACCGCACGAGAGTCGGTTGCCGTGGACTGGAGTTGGAGGAGTGAAGACGAGGAGGACGAAGACGAGAAGGAAATCACAGAGAGCTTTATACATATATTTAGTCCGGAGTGTGAGAGAGAGAAAAAACGTGTGTGTGTGTGTAGAAGCTGAGCTGAGAGGGCAGAGAAAGTTGAGGATCGAGCGAACAGCAGCAGCTCAGCTCCTAAAATACATTGAAGTGCTGCGAGAGCTAGAATCCTATATATTTGGAGAGGGAGAGAAAGAAAAGCAGTGCATGTGCTTGAATGGGTGAAACCACGTTCGGAGCTCCATATATTCCTGCTCAAAAAAATAAAGAACGAAAGGAAAACCACGGCCCAGAAAATGTACATATTCTATAGCGTATTATTATTATTATTACGGAGTCATTTTGACGTTACACAACAAACGTTACTGGAAAAGAAAAAAATCTTAATAGTTCTTGTAATATATAATATCTATGTACATACATATTATTATGCATATATGTACACTCTATCCTCATCCTTCATCCTTGTGTTTTTGCTGGAAAGAGAAAGTAGACGAGTGACAGGAGCTTGGTCAACATTTCTATAATATGCAAGCATAGTCCTCTGTCCGCTCGATGCAGATGCTATAACCAGAGGGATTTCTCTTTCTCTCTCTCTCTTTGACCATTTGCTATATATAGACCAAGAAGAAGCACATGAATCACGTTCCTTTAAAGTAAAAGAGAAGCCACAGAGCAAAGATTTCACATGTGGGTGGGTATAGCGCACAGCATTCTATTCAGAAAGCATGGACCTGTGTCTCCACTCCACAGTGGAAGGAGTTTTGCTGAGAGAAAAGAAAGTGAAGGAATACCTCTCCATACTCCGATCACTTCTCCAGTTATCCTCTCCACACTGGAGAAGCTTTACTGCTATGCGACATGCGATTGCGAACTAAGGATTTTTGCAATGTCGTCACATAAAAGAGCACATGTAGTGTGGAGAAGCATACCTAAGCACGTATAATAGCACTCGTCTACCTATATAACCCTTTTTTAAGGGCAAACTGGGCTAAGTAAAGTGAGCAGCAGCTCAATATGCATTCCAATCTCTCATACATCACATAAGTCCGTTTCCGCTTCACGAGCGATATGGAGAGAAAAGTTTTCAAACTGGAAACTGCCTCCGGTTCTCTCACTCTTTTTCCTGGAGAAAAAGTAGAAAAAATGTATATATGCGTTGCGGTGGAGGAATCTATATATATATACATATTCTTTGGTGGGATGGTGGTGGCCCTGAAAAAGAGAGAAAAGAAAGTTTTTCTTCAGTAGATAGCCTTTGTGTGCGGGGCAGCATATATATATTTGTCTCGTATAGGGAATATAGGCAACTCCCGACAAAATACACACACACGAACCACGACACAGGTTCGGGAAGCCGAAGTGTGGAGAGTTCGGAGTTTCACAGAAAGGAGATCGGAGAAAGCCGAAGAAAGTGTAATGCATGTTTAGAAGTAGGGGAGAGGAAAACATGACGTATTCCTGAGTTCAAGAGTTTCCTTGTCCCGTCCCTTCTTCCTTGAATGTACATTTTGTGCCTTGTGCTCCCATTTTTTCCGCTACGGAATTATAGTCTGCGAGAGTAATAATGCAACAACAATGCAATAACAGCGAGGAGAAATAGTAATCCTTCCTTTTTCTCGAAAAGAAGAAGAGGAATCGCCTTAAGCACAATTTCCTCCGTCTTATCTGTAACAATGTTAGCATAGGCGGACGGGGTAAAAAGCGGAAAGCTTGTTTGTCGACGTTTTTTTTGGAGTAGACCATTTTATAACCATTCTTTTATTCAACGTTCGCATCGTCAGTCAGCACAACCACACGTAGAACACGTTGCCTTTATTTGTCCCGTAAAAAAGGTATTATATCACGGAACCTTTAGTAAAGTCGATTGTGCATGCACACATACGACGGGATGACGGGGAAAATGGCAAATTGCGAAAAAAATGCCTCATATCCCCATCCTTTCTTATGTATATCCAGAGGAATTTTAATGTACACACAAAACACGTTTCACTCCATCCAATCCGCATTCCTTTTCGTACCTTTGAATACTTCTGAAATAATGGGGGAAGTGGGGAAATGGGAAAAAATGACATGACTGAGAAAACTCACATCACAAAGCATAATATCGATGATGACGATGACAATGTACGGTAATGGTATAAGAATTTAATAAAAAAAATATGAATTGTTCGTTGGGAGCAAAGTGGAAATGAGAATGAGAGTTATATATTTTTCAAGTATTGAAAGCTCTCACAAGGTTTTTCCCCTTTTCTCACTCCTTGTCTCCACTTGACTCAGCCCTTTCTTCTTTTGTCAGTTATTTGGTATTGAGCTTTTTTTGGTTGGTGGATTGTATTGTTCCTCTCATGTTTTGCTGGTATAAATATCTTTCTCGCTGAGGATGGAAATGACAAGAGATTGGATGTGACAGAAGAAAAGAGGAGAGAGGAAACAGGGACGCCTACAGTTTCCTTGAGATTCTATGTTTAAAAAAATGATAAAAAATTGTGTATGAAAAGAGCATTAGTATACACTCGTGTCTCCCTTTTCCTTCACATCATTATACTTCTCTGGACGAAAGGATTTTCGATTCAAGAGTCGATGCTAGATGTTATAGTGAAGCGTAGCCATGAAAGAAGATACTTGTAATAGGAATACGTGTCACATGAGAAAGTTCCACTTTTCTCTCTCTCTCTCTCTCTCTCTCTCTCTCTCTCGCACTTCATTCACGAATGCACCTCACACATACATTTGACTAGGCGATTTGGGAAAAAATGAGATGATGAGATGACACACGAGCATAGGAGCTAAATAAGAGAGGGGAAAGCTTCAAGTATCATCATGCTTCATATATGCGATTAGCATTTACTATTACTTCACTATGATCATATATATGAACTCTGGTGAAAAGAATGAAGTGGAGTGGACATTTTTGTGAAAGTTGTTTTCTCTCTCTCTCGCTGGCGACAATAAGTATATCCATATTCGACTTACTTCATTTCCAAAGTTGAGCTCTGAGCGTGTGTGCAAGTAAATCTGGAGGAAAAGTGTGTGTGCATGGGGAAAAGATCCATTTTTTCTGCTCTTAATATATTTTTCCTTGGTTCACTTGCTCTTTTCCCTTTGATAATATGCTTTTCAGCCTCAAGTTCGACTTGACTCTCTCTCTCTCTCTCTCCACTCGGCTCATTCGTTTTCAGCAGAGGTTTCGCTTGGAAAATAGTGGGAAACTATGCAGAGGCTATACATAAAGACACTAAGGCTAGCCTCTAAGTAATAGTCGGGTTGGTTGGAGAGAACATTTTTATGACTGGTCTGGAAGCCGCACCCAATTCACTTGAATTCTCTCTGTCACGCCGAACCACTGCTATGCTTTCTCCTCCAGCACAGCACACTTTCTCTCTCAACCTCTTTTGCCCATAGAAAATATCAAACGTAATGTATAGAGTACAGCGGAGCGGGTGACTTACTAGCTGAAGCTGGAGCTTGAGAGAAGAAGTGCACTTTTCTATTGTAAAACAGGTTTTAGCATAATATTCCGTTCTTCCAGCGTAAGTTTCAGACCATTTTTACATCTGGCAGAGAGAAGAGAGTGGCAAGTGGTGATATGGTTATTCTCCATCTTGTTCGAGTTTATCACTTAAACTTTTTTTCGCATAGCTTTTTAAACCAATTTTCCGGCTCCAGTGAGCCAGAAGAAGAAAATGATGTTTGTATGTATTTTGATTTTTTTCTACAACGTCCCATTTCCAGCATTATGCATTTTTGTTCTTGAAAGAAAGAAAAAAACTGGCTGCGGCTGGAGAAAATGAACAAGAAGTGTATATTGTTGAGAGGAAAAGCGACAAGTTGACGTTGGTGAAAGAGATGAGGATAAAAGTATTTAATGCCGTAATCCCGTTCCCAATGCAGTTTTGGGATGTGATGCAAGCAAATATAATAAACTTAGCTGAAAGCCCCTCTCTTTTGTATCTTGTTTTACTGACATGATTTTCAGTTTTTTAGTGCGCAGTTTTCAGGTTTTTTCCTGACAAACTATAGATCCGCTTTTTCCAGTATCATATCTCCGGAAAATTTAAAGGCATCTTGTGTAATAAAAGAATGTGGAATGGAGTCAGAGGGAACATGTTTACTAGCAGTTCGGGTGCATTTTACGTTGCAGCCCTTCTCATAAAATATTGCGGTAAAGAGAGGAACAGGGAGAAGGGAAGGCAAAGGCAAGGTCGCTTCCGCAGGAATAATGTACCACGCCGAGAGTCTCAACGAGGACGATGTGAACATGTGAAGCTGGAGAAAAATTCCAGTCGTCTAGTGAAGTACACCTAGAAAATACCTTGTCGACTAAATAGGGCTCCTCTTTTGACTCTTCTCGTCTCCGTCTCTCTGCCTCTCATTATTAATGTCGATGAATTGGGAGAGACACACGGACACGGGAAGTTTTTTTTTCGCCTCGAGTCGTGTGTGTCTCTGTGTGAGCATATTAGATTGAATCCTTATGTACAAGACGAATCACAACAGGCGAGAAGTAGAGGAAAAGTCTCTTTTTCGCGAGAACATGATAATGAAATGTCCTTGGAGAAGTGTAGTTAGTTGTCCAGCAAACACAACAAGCTGGAACGAATCGATCTCATAGCACTACTCCTACTCCGCTCTCTCTCTCTCTCCCCTTCCAGCTTCATGGCGGCTCATTGTTACTGATTTAATTCAATATTATTATATGGATATCGTATCACTGGTGTGGTAAAAGCATTGAGAGAAAACACTCTTCCTCAATTGATATTACTGGGGAAAATCGGAGGAAACTCCGTCAAGCATACCTTTACTTTTTCAGAGCACACACGTTGCAGTTTTCCCCTTCTCCAGCAAATGTAAACTTTCCACTGGGACTGGGGTAGATGGGAGCGGAGAGGAGACATATGCCTACTCAGACTGAGTCACAAGGCCACAACGGGGAAAAAAGGTTGCCTACTCAAGGAAAATATCCGCTACTCGTACAAACATCTCACGCTTCGCTGATTGTGAGCGCTTTTACATTTTCATGCCAATAAGTGGATGTATTATGTATTTAATTCAGCAAGCCTCCTTTTCCTCCTCTCGGAATCCTTAATTTTCATTTGGTAAAGTAAGCTGAAATAATTTTTTTTTCCTGGAGAAAAGCTCCTAGTTGTTTTGATAGATGCAATATTTGATCAAATCAATTATGCATTTAGATTCGCATTTTACCTTTTCTTACGTTCGAACGTTTTTTGTGTGCTGAGCAAAAGAGGAAGAATGTAAAAGCTGATATGAATATGTAATGTGGGAGTTGTTACCCTCTTCATTCTCCTACCTTCTTCCTCTTGTCTTCATTTATAATTTATTGAGTGAGTGAACTAGAAGGAAGGAGTATGTACACATGGAAGGAGTGTAATAATAAATAAAATTGTCGTCAGTAAATATGACAGAGAAAACAATTCTCCAGAAGAGGCGAACTGAAGGGAATGTGAAAAGGTCTAAGAAACTCATAAAAAATGTCTTGGACTACTGGACTCGCCACGCCAGCGGTGCATACAGCACACACACACACACACACACCTTTATCATTTTGTGCTATGGTGCTTGTGACCGACCGGCCTTGGCTCTTTGATCATGTTGATGGGAATGGCGATGGCATGATGCCTTGATGCCTTTCCCTGGGAACATGAAACGGTTTTGTTCCTCGAATACCAAACGGAGAATACATGTATGAGATGAAATAGTGGAAAGCGGCATTGTCCGCCATGTTTAGTTTGTTGAACTGGAGATACTGGACTTGATTTTTAGTTAATTTAGTGGAAGAAACGTTGCTAGCTTGGGGACTCTCATTGATTTGTTGACTTGTTCAAACGTTAGTCTTCTTCGTTGTTGTTTGTAGACTCAAAACTCAAGTCCACATGGGGAAGTATATGCCATGTTCCATGATGTATGTTAGATATTTTTGATGTGCCCCTGATGCTTTTTTTTACTTCGGATTGAATAGAATGAAGAAACAAGCTTTTTATTTATGTTCAAAGTATATTGCACAAAACTGCGTTAGCACGCATAATTTCATATTATTTAAAAATTGGCTTAAGCGTATAGGTATACATTCAGATTGAAAATATTGAGAGTTGTATCGTATGCTTTCTGGATATTGTAGCAACTACTTAAGTATACACAGGTACAGGTACTCTACCACAGTCTATATTTTTTGATTAATGAAATATGATTAACACTTAGAATTGTTTTAAAACTAGAATTATTGCGTAGACACGAAGATTGCATATATATTTATTTTTTAGTTATTTGCACATACGCAAGCGTTAACTACTTTTGACAGTCTAGAAATACTGAAATAGAAGAGCAGTTTGATTTAAAGCATTCTTTCCAGGTTTTTATTTACGACGACCACATTATTGAAAGTTACGAGGTGTAAATTGTATCACATTACGATCAGAGTGTATAGAGTATACATATGATTCAAGAAGTATATTTTATATTTTCGCGTTTATATGTATTTATACATTGCATGTATATATTTGTTTCGATGAAGTGGAATTGATTGTTCACATATTTTGATAGGTACATTATTATTTGCATGTAGGTACACGAGATACGATAATAGACTTATATTTAGATAGAATCTTATGAAAAGATTACATACAGATTTTAGCAATTAAGACAGTTCATTTTGTTGGATAGCACCAGAGTGGTTTTTCTGAACGGTTTAATTATAATTTACATGACTCAAGTCTTTTGGCATATGTCAGAAAACCCACAGATCAGGTAAAAGTCTGACAAAAAAATATTTTTGGCATCCAAAAATCATCCTTCCACTTCTTCTTGCGTGACTAGATGCACATTAAAGTTAAGATCGACTGGAACTATTAGAAGTGACAAGTCCCGGTCCAGGTCCGGGTGGTGAAGTGGGAGATTTACCAGAATTTGCAATGAAACTTGCAGCGGCGGCTCCTGAGGTGGATGGCAGAGTTGCTGATACCGCTCCAGTGGACAAGCTTCCATGCATAGCGTCCTCATACATTGGTGGGAAGGTGTCCACTGATGACGCTCTCGAAGGAAGTTCAGAGTAAGATGGTGGCGGAGCCCCACTTCCGTGCGGAGACTTGCTCCTCCCATGCTTACCACTTCTGCTCACATTATCCCCTTGGAAGGGGAGATCGACAGAGCGTCGTCTGTGGGAGGAGGAGTAATGTCCTGTGTAGAGCAACCCTTCATGATCGGACCCATCTCGGGAAGATCCCTGACCGCTGTCGTGATGCAAATCATCCGTTGTCCCGATAATAACTGGAATGTGCCCCTTCAAAACAGCCCTGCGATTCCCTTTTTGGTAAACTTGCACCTTGATGAAGTAGAGGAATTCAATGATTCCTCTATAAGTCGGCTTCACTCCGATTGGAATTCGGAATGTGCTCTCCCAGATCGTCTCCACTGCCCAGTCCGCTTCAGTTGTTTCCGTGCAGTCGAGAACGGAGCCAACGGTCTTCCTTCGGTTCTTACCTGCGTGGTAGCATACCTTCTGGATAAGGGATACTAGAATTCGGTCAACCCGCTTCCCAGTTTGGTTGATAAGCGTGAGGAGGAAGTGGGAGTCGTCTCCGGGAAGGAGCCCTTGGCGGGGGAGACGGAATGTGAATGCCAGTCTCTGTGTGAGAGAGCGACGAACAAGGTCGTGTAGAAGGGAGCGCTTTTGCTTCTCGTAGGTCAAGGGTGAGAGTGCAACAGGGTCGAGGGCGAGGTTGTAGTAGTCTCGGAACTTGAGATTGGTGGATGCGATCTGAATGAAGTCCCAGGGCGTTTGGAAGTAGGCGATGACCTGATGACGTACCATGCCATACGCGCTGCTAAATGTTCCAGGAAGTACCACTTTACTCGGGTATTGGAAACTGAAGGGGAAAATGTGCTTTGAAGCAGGAAGACAAAGCAACTTCTCATTGGTTCCTGGAAGAGAAGTAAAAAATGAATGATGTGCACAAATTTTATTAATATTTTGTTTTGATAAGGGAACTTACGTTTTCCGGAAATCTGGACCCATGACCAATTCACTGGCCACACGTAAGTGAAAACTTTGGGCTGGAGAACGTCTTCCACAGAGGAGTGAAATGTTTTCAAGTCTTTTTCTCGAAACTTGACGGAAACGATCACTTCCAAATCCACTCGAATACCTGTTGGAAAGTTCATGGAACGATCAGAAAAAGAAACATAAAATTTCCATACAAAATTCATGAATGAGTTACCCTTACCACAGCAATAGAGATCCTCCTGGTTTTTAAGGATCAACCTTCCTTTGACCTTGTCCCCAGGTCCATACGCCCAGTACCTTTTCTCTCGACTTAACACAATTTTCGCTTCGGTAAACGACGGAATTGTGACTGGAGACGAGGACGAAGAACCCCCAGAGCCATTTAAATGTTGGACAAAATTCTGCTGCAACTGGGCAAAGGATGTCATGATCTCAAAAGGAGTCCAAATTAGACCCTTAAATCTAAATTACGAGAGTGGAACTGCTGGGAATTGTTCGCTCTGGAAAATTGAACCTGTTCGTTTATCTAATATTCATTTCCTTTAAAGTTTTATTGGACACGAAAAAATCTCAACGATTTCCATTCTCTGGAGCTGTCTTCTTTATATGAGAAAAATAAATGCAATTTACGAAGAACAAAAGGGCTCCATTATATCCTTCTCTAATGACAAGAGTGTGGACAAAGAGAAGTTCAAGGAGACTGGGGAAAGTATGAATATTGAATGTGAGACACAGAAATTGAATGAAATTTTTGCAACACACAAAAAAGAGCAGCGTACGGAATGATTCGTACAGTAGTGAAAGCGCAAAGAAAGTAGATCAATATCAGCAAGGATGAAGTGAAAGTCTTTTCCCTATTCTGATGCAACCGTACTCCATCCGACCA
Organism: Heteromurus nitidus; assembly: GCA_034687055.1. Classification (NCBI taxonomy): domain Eukaryota; kingdom Metazoa; phylum Arthropoda; class Collembola; order Entomobryomorpha; family Entomobryidae; genus Heteromurus; species Heteromurus nitidus. The sequence goes on from JAQFZW010000430.1 coordinate 46,051, forward strand.
AGGGCAGTCGAGGAAACGATGATGAAAAGAGGAAAGCAGGCCTGAGAAAGAGAGAGGAAAGTCATATTTTGTAGTGTACTTTCGACTTCCCTTCCAACTCCCTCCAGTGTGCTGAGGCGGTGTGCACTGTGGAATGGAAGTCAGAGACGAGTGCGGGTGTTTAATGCTGGAACCCTATTCATACTAATACTGTATACTTCCTCTCGGCTCTGCTTCCGCTACTAACTACGCATCCGAACTTGCTCATTTTTTTGTCCTTTTCGGGAGAAGCAAATTCCATTTCCACTTGTTCGCATTTGTGTATTATGTGCATGGCACACATAAAAGCGAGATCCTCTTGGAAAATATCAATGGGATTTGCGTTCTTTATGGACATGAAAAGGAGAGAGATACTATATATGCCTGTAGTTCTAGTTGCATGTGTGTGTCATTTTAATGGATTGCCTTGTGTGACGAGGACGAGGGGGATTTGGTGATATGATGAAATGTAGGTGAAAATGAATTTATTCCTTTTACGAGCGTAAGTTCGACTTTCTCCGGAAGTTGGAATTTGAGTGGCGATTGATTGGAGATACTACAATGAGCTACAAGCTACATGATTTTTGATGCGATTCGGGCGAATTTGCATTTATCGTCACATAATTTTGTTTGAAATTGAGTTCTAAATGCGACTTGTCAAGAGACGCTCTTTCACCCATCACCATACACATAAAATCATAGGGTGCATTTACGCAACAATGCATCCATAGGTTGAATTTAACAGATTGTCTTGTACTTTTATTTTATTGTGATTAGCATAAAATGATGGTACTTCGTAATTATCACACAGTTGATGCACTGTTCATATAAATCAATTTCTGTGCGTCATTAAATAATGCTATGGGATGTGATGAAGTCACACAAATTTTGATGCCTCGCACGTATGTATGTTGTAGAATGGATGTGACAGCAGACCTGAGTGATGATAGTCATGAATGGAATCAATTTAGTTTACTTTTATGGGCGATCATAAAAACGTAATAATACCTTCACTAATTTATTATTCAGTTACTCCCTGGCTTAGGTTGTTAGTCTGGTAAATTTGACCTTATATTTTTATAGCTTCAAAATAAATATTACTGCGGAAGGAATCATAGCTGTTTTGAAAAAGATTCGCTCGCCTTACACCACAGTTAAAGAATATCGCATCCTACTGCTTTGCAATGCTTCCAGTCCCAGTCTTTCTGATTTGTAAGACTCTTTTGGTTTTTAAACTACATGTTTTCAATCGTGCAAAAAAACTTGGGAAATTAGGGTTGAACACATGTAAGTCTGGGTATTTGGAAGAGGTCTGCTTTCTGAAAGTGGACGGAGGGAGAGAATGCGCTACTAATCGGCCAATTCTCCAACACTATTTCGACCAAGGACAAGAAAAATGCATTCGATTCCTTTATAAAGGATGTTGAGGTAACGACATCCGTTTCATTTTAGATGACTATACAGATACGTGCCAGATGGAATACTTCCAGAAGAAGAATAAGAAGCAAAGTGGTGACGAAGGCGTTGCCACTAATATTTCATGATTGTGGCCATAACCCGATGCTGGTTCCAGCAAGGCAGCAAGGTGATCATTAATCAATGATTTTATGACAAAAAATTAGGAGAATGTGTTACCTTCCTTTACGGTAGATGTAATGGGAATGGGAATAAGAATGGATTCAACGCAAGCTGAATGCAAGTAAATTACTGCCCCTAGTAAAAGATTGCCCAATTTTTCCTCTGAATTGTAATATTAACTTACAATTGGAGACATGGAAAAAATCTTGCAAAGAAAAACACATACGTGAGAAATAAAACTTATATATCTACATATTGACTGTATGTAAACAAGTTTTAATTTTATTTGTATGATTATTTACACACCAGTATAGTATATTTCTCTTTTTTATAATAATGTCAGTCAACCTACAGTTTCAACCCAAAAATGCTAGCGTTTCTCCTTTCTTAAAGGCAGCGTAGCATTTTTGTTGTTTCTTTCTGACTATTTTCGGGCGACAATTGACGCTTGATGATGATAATTTTATGCAATTCCAGCTTTTAAAATCTGATTTGACCTAAAACACCACTGGAAAGTGGTATTCTGATCATAGCGTGCACTTGTATATATCCTCTCTTTTTGCTTCTGTTACGGTATATCGTAGCGTAAATAAGAATCTATTTTAACTTTTAAGTTGCATCTAAACAAAAACATTCTAGTCATAAACATCCTTTTTATCCGCTACATATCGAACAATATCAGCAGGCTTCAGAAGCTTCTCTGCGTCTGCATCCGGGATTTCAAAACCTACGGAACAAATATTATCAAATGCCAGAATCAGTTTTTCTGTCGCATCAGAAAAGAATGTCTATTCGTAGCAGAAAGTTTGTACATACCGAATTCGTCTTCCATGGCCATGATAACCTCTACGTGGTCTAAGGAGTCGAGCCCCAGGTCATTCATAAAGTGGGAATCTACGGTGAGCTAGTTTAAAAAAATACAAATAAATGAACATTACTTTTAAAGTTCCAAACATAATGAATCAGTAATATGATTCGATTACTTTTCATTTTCCCTTCACCGTTTTGCCATTGAAGTGTATAACTAATTGCCAATTGCCGTCTTAAACAACTAGAGTAAAACGGGTATTTTATTTAACAAAAAAATAAAGTTGATTACCTTAATGGGATCAACCTTATCATAGAGCTTAAGGACTAAGAGAACCCTATCTCTAATGAATTCCAACGTTAGAGGTTCAGCAGCAGAGTAATTTCGGACGAATCCACGTCCACCCAACAATCCGCTGCTTCTCAATGCCTGGTCAACCGACAACAATAATTACAAACTTACAATTTTCAATCAGCTCTGTGATTAAAAGAAACCTAATGAAACTCCCAACAGCATACTCATTGGATCTCTAGACGCTAATCTTTCCCAATTCACAAAAACGTTGTAGAATTGCTAATGAATTTAAGTTCCGTGTTTAAGAGATGGCAAATGACAAGAGTTTATGCAAAATGCTGCTGCTTCTCCGGGAGTTCAGTGAATAAAATCCAAATCCACAATGTGTAAGTTAAATAACTGATAGAATTACCTTATCTGCAGTAATCTTGTCAAAAGCAGCACACACTTTTAAAACTCTCGTTCGAATTTCCTCCACGTTCAGTTTTTTAGACTCCGCAGAATAGTTACGTACTTGGAGACGATGGCATAAAACTGAACTGGGCATCAGGGCCGCTTCTTGAACATTCTGAAGGAACCATATCAAGCAAACATCATAAAAAATGTGTAGAACATCCAGGCGTACTCCACATACATATTATTGGTTTTAACATTTAAACTATAACAATTAATGCGGCTTGCCCACCTTAATCAACGACGACGTTGTAATATTACGGCATGATGCCAGTTGGCGGCACATCAGCAGTGATTTGCTTGGAAGCTTTTGCGACTGTCTGATAGGTATTGACTGGGCCGATTGTCTAAGAATCATACGAAGTACGCTGGTAGCCATTGTATAATGATAAAATGGTGATCCAACTGTACAACAGAGATAATTCACATTTATAAATAAAACTCATCATAGCTCAACAATCGCTTGGACTGAACAACGAATTTGAATTGTACATGAACACATTCAAGTTTACTTTGTACTTACCAAAAATTATTGCTAAAGATCCAACCTGCTCCTATTTCAATCTATTTTTTCCACCCGGTATTTATGTTGATGATGCTCCGTCACAGGATGACTTCCATTAATTACATTGAATTAGCTCCTCCTGATGGATTAGAAATGCAGAAAATAATGGCAAAATTAGTTTTAATTTTCGAAGACAAATCAATGCTAACCTCCGACACCACCCAAAATTAGGCAATAATATCCTAATTTCCAGCTATAGTCAATTAGTAATTAGTGCAAAATTGAAGGTTCGCAACTCCAAAAGTAAAGAGTCAATTGATAGTACATGTTTCCAATTTCCAACTACAACAATCAATAACCGTTACAAACTGCAAGTAAAATGAACTATGAGGGAATCGCATAATGTTGTACCCTTTCAATTATTATCAACAAACACAACTACTCCACATTCGTCTCCTCCTCCACTATTTTGAACTAAACCAACCGTGAGAAGTGAGCGAACTACAATGTTTTACTGTTTGCTAATTAACTACTAATTAACCGGTCCCCTTTCCCGTATTCAAAACAAGACAAAAACATTCAGAGAATTCATAGATTTAGTTACCCTTTCTTTGGAATATCGGCTGTTTTTCTCAAAAGTTGGCTGATCTCTTGGATTTAATAATGTGAAGAAGATACACAAGCACGAGATCTGTATAACTTGCGAAAGCATGAAAAGGATAAATATTGGAACTGTGTTTTGTGGAGAACCTTATCAACTCGCATAGCTTGCGGCGTAGCTGAAAAGATGTGGAGGAATGGAGCTGAGGTTTGGGCTGAGCCCGGTCTTCCTCAGTCACCACTCACCTGGCATCCAACCTCCTCGCCTGTCGCAACTTTTAGCCTCCTCTCGAGGAGAGGTGGAGCTGCTAGAGGTGGTGTTTGGGAACGGTGGAATGCTATTTCGGTGGCATTTGTTTCATCCACTTTCCAATAACAGAAAGCTTATCCGATGCAGTATCCAGTGCTTATGCATTAAAATAAATTAATTACAAGTGATTTTATGGAGGACATGACGTTAATTATTTATTCAGTTAATTTTTATTTTTGGAAACATTTCAAAATTTCAATTCATGCGCCCACAAGGAATCAAAGATGGAGAAGAGGCCGCTACGCTAGTGACCTTTAGCCTATAAAATAATGATAAAAGGGCGTAAATGCATTGTCAAGTTATTTCAAGACACAGATATCCATATCAATATTACTTACTTTATTTACCAATCCTTCCAGGATCATCATCCAATTTGAAATTTCTCATTGGGACACCGTCAACGACGACAGGGAGTGGGCGAACAAGATGACGTCCGGTAAGGCCTTCGTAATCGAACGCGGCAGTGGCACACCTACGCAAACTTTGATGATCTTCTTCGTAATCGAAGGGGCCGAAAATGAGGGCGAAGTGGTCTTTGAACATTCCAGCTCCTCGCCTGCACATAAAAAAAGATGTTCAAACCTTTCGTATATCTGATTCGGATTGGAATTGTTGTGGAAATGATGACTTACCATCTGTTGTAGAAGTTGGACAGGATATCCTCCCTAAATTTCTGGAAGAAGAGGAGGATCACATCCTCATTCGGATAGAAGAATGTGTAGCATCTTGCGTAAGTCGTTGTGAACATCCACCAAATGCTGTCGATAATGATATCAAGACCAACCGCTTCATTAGTGACTTCCTGATCAACCATTTCGGGAATGATACTCATCGGTAGAGCGTTACCAGCTTTGTCCTCGAAAGTTTCCGCCTAAAAGCGTTCATTAGAATTAAGCTATCTCAAATAGTTAAAAGTTTGTAAATATTAAAATAAATAAGACTGACTATTCCGCAGTTTTCAGTAATTGAAATAGGTCCAATTTCTCTGGCGCAGGTGGAAATCGCAGGCATAATCTCCTTCCATGCGTCCTGAGTGCTCTCGTTCATCTTTTGCTCGGACGAAGTGGGGCCCTCTGACTTCTTCGCAGCCCGGTCGTACTTGATGATGTAATATAAGAAGAGGTTCTTCACGGCGTTGATGAACTTGCTGGAAACTGCATCTGTGTCGCAGGTGGTTTGAGTGACGTAAGAAATAAAATCAATTATCCCTTTTTTCCAGCCCAGGTCTACGGGAATGTGAGCAATTGCGTCGGAGGTGAGACCGTATGCCATGTTAAGGAAGGCGAGCTCATAAACTTCGTCCTCAGTCATGACGTCAGACCATTTTAGCATGTTTCCGTCTTCACTGCTCAAGTCTGGAATGCATTTGCACGCCTTCTCCTTGTACATGTTGAACTTTTCCTCGTTCACTTCAAACGTTTTTGACCCCTCGTCATCTGGAAAAAATTATTTAATTAATTAAAACAATTCACCCTTTTAAGCATATCGTTATAATATCTCAAATAGCGGGATTACCATCAGCTCTTCCACAATAGAATGTAGCTAACAGAATTAATGCTAACTTGAGCATGATAACTGCACTAAGATAATCAGTTTTTAAAATTACTTTAAATATATATTTTTAGTAGTTCAATAATTAAACCACTCCTGCTTACAACCCACGTAAATGTATGCGTACCCTACACTACACATATAGAATAGCTGCACGGATGATTGGATTTTCGTCAACGTGGAAGTAGCGTTGATAATTGATGGTAGCCTGCCCGTGAGTATACGATCGTCGGTTGAGACTAGTTCAGAGTTCAGAGCATGTACCTACCCAAATTCTTGGAATCCTCCATTTCGCAGAACAGTTGGAAACTTTCCAACTCTCGTTACTAATTCAACTGTAAAGCATGTAATTGACCTTTACGAGTCCAACCTGAGAAGTTTCATGCATTATCGATTGGCCTCAGGTCCTACGGTCAGTTATTGGAGAGGTAAATGATGAATGTGAAAATCTGCTGTATTTCATTGGCCCCGTTAAAATCGTTTAAAAATTATAACCAAAATTTTGGCAGGATTCAATTCTATCCTTGTTTTTGGGAAAGACATGGATGAAAAATATGTTATATGAATTAGCATGATGACAACTTAATTCGTGTATGGCACTGGGAAGCGCATTAGGCATATTTTTGGCATGTAGGGGCTCCTATATACGTTTTGGTTTCTCTGAAGCAAGATTCATATTTTAACTTGCCAATTTCACAATATTTTGTAGTGCCATCTCTAATGCAAAAAATCGGATGCAGCTAATATATTTCTCAGAAGGAACGAACCTGTTTATGTCTATACGTCTACGGCCCTCACTTAACCTGTCAGTAAAGCAATATGCTATTTCAGTCTTAAATCCCTGACACATGATTCTGAAGAAATATTTGTTCAAAAATTTCCAGCTCACTATTCAATACACAAAAGCGATTAAATGCAGGACAACCTCTTCATTTTGTATTCACTCCGTATGTCTTCAAATTTCCGGGAACCTCTCCTTTTGCAGTTATGCCTTCCATGACCTTGTGCACCATCTAAGTATTAGTCTTCGTTCTTATACTGCCTGAAATTCCTTCTTATGCAGCCTGAAATTCTTTTGGAGAATGGACTTCACATTTTGAGTTTTATGGTTAAGTGTGTCATTTTCGCACACGCATATACGTATCATTAGTAGAATGCCCTCATTTTCATCCTTGTCATCAGTCATCATCAGAAATGTTACAAGAAAATCGATCGAGCTTTCCATTTATATTATTCAACTTCAATGATATGTCACAACCACACATGTTTCTTGAGCAGAATGTAACAGAAACTGTGGCATCACTAATGCATTAAAAATAAAGTGTGTTCCCTACTCGCATCCGCGAACAAATATTGAATGCGCGTGCAATGTGTATGCATGTATTAATGTGATATTTGGCCTTGGAATGCGTTTTCCGCTTGGTTTCCGATTTCCTAAGTTCGAAAGTTGTATATCGGGCAAGAGTGGGTACTTTTAGTATTTTCCTATTTTCTATGCGTTGTACATGCATTAGTAGGCAGGTGTGTATTTGAACTTTTGAACATGTGAAATGTGAAGCCTCTAGTAGATCAACGCGTGAATATTTTACGCAGTTCATCATACGAGTCTGACTCTGGCTGGAGCTGGACTAATGTAAATACATAGTGTGGAGTATGGCGATAATTAAGGGCATTTGCTGTGAAACTGGAGCTATTCCAGAAAAGGAATAACGTATAGCCTATATGTACACCCTTAATATTTAATCCCTTTTGATATGCCCTTTTTGCTTCTCTAAAATATGTATATTGTGATTACCTACTGCTGGGTATAAGCCCTATCATGAATTACTGGAAGAAAACGCGTTTTCCATCGGAGCAGGCATATTGCAATGACGTAAGTGTAATGCGCTTTATGCATAAACGCATATATATGCGTAGGCTCGTTTGAAATTGGAGTTGTTTATGGAAAAGCGAAGGAAAGAATGAGGTGTTTTATTATATCAGATGGGCAGTCATCGTAAATATGATGGATTTTTAGGTATTTTCGGCACGAAAAGTCGCATGGAATGGAAAGTACTTGAAAGTAGGAAGAGGATTATGGATTAACAATTTTCGGAGGTGGTGTGCGTTTACTATGTGAATATATTGTATATACATACTTGCTTGTTTGCCGTATACGCGTATACCATAATGTCTATATGCCCAAAAGTGTGATATATTTATTATGCCTTAAGTAATATGACTGCCTAGTGCACCATAAAAGTCATTCTTGATATTGATGATATGATTACGATGATATGTTATAATGTAAGAAAAAACGCGACACTTCCAAACTCAAAAGTTGCGAACTTTGTGTTCGCACTGACTGCGAATTTTATTATTACGATTGCTGCAAACATGGCTATTGGAGACTGGAACTTGTGACCATGAGAAAAGTACAAGTAACAGCAAAAAATGTACGATAGCATTGTCAGTTGCATCAAAAGAGGTACAATTGAGAGTGTCACGGATGATCATAACGCACTCATGATGCATGAGTGCAGATGGGTGTTGTTAGTTGTTACTCATGAAATGTGTACGAATTATATGAGCACGCGTTTAATCAATAGTTTATTCAAGCTTCCTCAAATTTGTTTACTTACTTTTGACTTTGATCCGGGTTTGGAGGCGCTTTTCCAGCAGAGTTTTAGTTTTAGTAAAGGACATACTTGCACATACATATTTCGAGTTTCAATGACGTATGCCTCACGCACTAGAAACGAGGGGACTTGCATGAATGTGAATCGAGTGGAATGTTAGATTTAAAATGAAACATATTTTGTGTGCGTGTATTTTGAGCTGCATTGCCAGTATTTGCACCAGTATACGTCTTATCAATAATTCCTGGACAATTTTCAGATCCTCGTTTTCATTTTATTGCTTATGCACTTTGATAATATATCCATCATACATCACACGTTGTTGGCTTTACATGACATGCATACATACTTACGACTAACTGCCGTATTAGGATTAGGAATCATTTGCTGTTTCTCAGTTTGTCGGTGCAAGTTCGTGTTCTTGCATATGCATGCAAATTGTTCTGAAGATTTTACTGATGATTGTTCCGTTCCATACCTAGTGACTGTCAGACAGGAGGGCAACAAATGTCGTTGAACTCCATTTGCCGTTGACGTATATGCACGCTGCACACATGTGCTCACTTTGTGTATGATTTTTTAGTGAGTTCCTTTTAAAACTTAGTTTGACTAATGACTAATCATGCTGAGAAAGCTGCATGTGTGCTTCGAGTCTGAGCTTATATTTAATTACAGTACTACAGCTCAACAGGAATATATAGCATGTCCATTGACTCTCAATTATTTCCTTCTTTTTTCATGTTTCGATCAAGCTGCGACAGGAGAAAGGGGATCCAGACGTGTGCGTAATTGCTGAAATTCAGAGAGAGAGAGAGAGAGAGAGAGAGAGAGTATGCCGATACAGGTACATACTTCAGTAGGAGACAGTATATCGCTTCTTGTTCATTTTATGAATTTTTCAAATTGAGTACCGACCGGTTGGTTCAATGAAAGTAATTATTATTTAAAATGTGTATGTTCTATTTCGATTGCACACATGAAAGCATTCTGCTCCTCGACGAATCAAAATGATCGAGTAGGGAATGGTGAGAACGGGAATTGCTCCAGCTCATAAATTCGTTGACACGTGCATTTTCTATTATTTTCATACGTGATCTCATGAACTGGTCACACATCACATTACTTCACATCAACATAGGAAGTTAGCACGTCGTATTCATGTGCAATATTTGCAATTATGAGCTTGTATTGCCGTACTCTTCTCGTCTTTTGAGGATTTGGTCTTGGACGACATGGTATAATCGCTGGCGACGGAAATGCAGCGAATACTTGACACGTAATACATATACAGGACAATGGACATGACCGATCATTTGCCACAATAGGAAGGGTGACAAATGAAACCTGTTAAAAAAATTTATTTGGGAAAAGTCCGTCTCAAGACCCTCTACTCCAAATACGGGAATGAGACAAGAATTTCTATTGATCACTGGGAAAACAGTGAAGCTTCAAATAAGATTTGTACGGTTTATTAACAAGCGTCAAGCTGGATATAGTTGAGCTTTTGGGAATCATGCATGCCACCACGTCATGCGTTCACACTTTCGCACACAACAGAATGCCAAGTAAGAAGCTCACAATTAAACATATTTTCAGCACGTTTACTATAACTATAATAATGCAGTTAACTTTATTTTGCTCTTGAATGGTCTCAATGGTATATATTATATGCTATATGTATTGTAGCTGGAGAATTATAGCATCAATATTCAGTGTGAATTTTCCTTGCATAAATTTTCAGTCGGGATATATGTACTCCTCTCCTTGATTCATTCCAGCCACCATGTCGATGTCGATCTCACTTGAACAGGTGCTAACTACGGCTGATTGTGATTAGTAAAAGAGCTTTTACCACGCTGAACAGAAATCAATCAATTTGAAGCTCAAGTAACGTGACACGCACAGCTTAGATGACACATTATTCGTGTTATAATATTGTGCAAAAAATACACATGTACATAATATGCTACTCCAACAGCACATCTTCCTACTTGAGAGGGAATTTGCAACTATGTGGGTTCAAATTTCCAGTTCCAAAATCAGACAAAAGCGAAGCGAGCAAAATGAAGTTCTGATTTCCATGCGGCATCTGATCTGCTTATCTTTGCATGAAAGCAAACCTTAATGCTCTTATTTCACATCACCAATTTGATACACCAAAATGAAATGTTGTTGTACACCTCTCACAATCAGTCTCATTTGAAAATCAGCTTCTGTTGAGAAAACCCATTGTCTACATGTGTACGGTTTCCTAATTCCTAAGATTCGACGGATAAAAAGGAGTAAGAAAAGATTGAAAGGAGACAAGCTTCATGCCCATAATTATCCTTTTTTTAAAGTAGAGCTGAGTTGATTGTGATGAGCTCTGAGCTCAGCTCACATCATCCATTCATCCACACGCATACACCAGTTTGTATTCCTCTTCTCTCCTCCTAATTCAATTCCTCACATTATCCTATGGATGGACAATTTTTCATCATCTTATCCTAACCATATACGGCTTCCAGCTTAGAATGGCTCCACTATTCATTTCCATCTTGTACGGGGAAAAGACGCTCTCTTGCTGTGCTGCCACTCTCATCAATCGAGGGACGAGTGTCGCACATACGTCATTCCTTTCCACCACTTTCATTTTCCATATTTCCCATTATACTCTCCGAGTCTTCGATCATTTTTGCGCTCTCCTTTCAATTCAATTCCAGGATGCAAGATTTGTGAGATCCGCGAGAGACCCTTCCTCACAGCACAAAATATCATGTCTTCATTGTTAAATGGATTCTGCAAAAAATAAGAAAAAAACGTGAGCAATAGCGAGTTCTTTTTGCGTTTGTCTGTTCGTGATACACGTCCTTTGTGTTGTGGTGGAGTGTGTGTGATGTGTGATGATGGGAAGATGAAAAGAATAACAAAGGAAATACTTCTATACAGCAAATGTGTGTATATGTGTGAGGACAACATGTGCTCATGCTTTTCCTATATACATTTATGAAATGAAAATATCCAGGCCTTCCCTCATCCACAGATGAGCTTTTTATGCTCCAACAGCTCATCATCATCATCATCTGGCTGGACTTATCTCGGCCGATGATAATCCTTTTACAATGCAATATACCTAATAGAATCTTGTTCCAAGTTTAGCTCCCGTCCTCATCTCCTTATCTTCGTCTCCAGCGACTCAGCGTCCTTCAACAATCCTACAACTTTGTATTTAAACGTTCCCCTTGTACCAAGTCAAAGAACCGACGGAAAAACGGCTGTGTCTGCGGACCACTCAACGCAACTGCTCTCTGGGTTTTGTCGTAGGTGCTCCAGAGAGAAAAAACACTTATCCCACTTTTTATTGCCAATGCAGAAAAAATACTACGAATGTGAAGTGTGAGGGTCGTATTCAATGAGTAATTCCTCTTTTTTACTCTTTATTGCTCATACCACCATCTTTTTGCGGTGTTTGGCAAAAAAAGAGACCATATGAGAATGATCAGGCGCCGTTGTAAAAAGGAGATTTACAACTTTCATATAATATGGATTTACAACATTCGTTGCGGTTTATCTTTTAGTTTCTCAGATCGTTTTTTTCACGGAGACTTGTTGCAAGAAGGATTCAGCATTCAGCGTTTCGCAGTCGGAGAAAGCACATCGTTTTACGCGTTTTTGTGTTACACATGTGAGTCATATAATGTGCGTTGGATGTTTTGTGCACTTGAGGAAAGGGCATTAAACGGCGTTGTTTTGAAGATTTGTGTGATTCCTTCGTGCAGTAAAAAAATTGACACGTTTTATTGAATGGGACACAGCTGGAGGAGGAAACTCAGCATGTGGAAACCCTCATGCATGCTTCGTTGCTTCGTGTAACACTAAATGCTCCACTTTTTGTTTGAATTGGAGCCTCCTTGTGTTTCCTCTTAAATCTTATTAAAAAGACTTACACCCCCGTTTTTATGAATGAGAAAGTTTCAAACTGTCAGTTTTGAAGTGAAGTGTAAACTGTTTCGGGGGATGTCTCGTTTTCACTCCATTCTCGTCCAAAGAAGTAAAAGTAAATATTTTTGAGTGCTGGACACGGACACTAGCTTCATTAAGGAATTGTGAATGGTAGTTGAATGCATCGATTTGGACGTGAACAACATGAAAGAAGGCTCCGGTTTTTATTTTGTATTTTCTTTTGCTCGAATCTGAACTGAATTCAATCGGTGATAAAATATATTGGACTTTTGACTGCAGTCTGCAGTACTACAAATCTTAGGGTAAGTGAAAAAGCTGCTGTAACGGAACGTGTGCACACTTTCTCCATCTCCACTGAATGTGAATAAGCGCCGGAGGGGGAGAAAAGGCTACCATTACCAATAACGCATTTTTTCTCCACTTCATTTCAATATACTCTTTGAAAAAATACATTTCTCTGTCAATACAAAATAAAGTAAGATTGCGGTTATTTATATGTGCCACTACCCCGAGTGCCGCGATGAAACTGAATGCAGTGTAAAATTGAACACTGAGAGAATCTTACGGCTATTTTACATACCTACGCCTACATTATCCAGACTGAAAGGAATGTGGCGAAAATAGGATTCTCTCTATTTCTCAGTTCGTTTTTAAAAGAGGAAATGGAGCGAAACGAATAAAATTCATCTTCTGATTGGATTCAGGTAGGTAGTGTCTGAATGTGTGACAGTGTGGTGGAAGTGATTGCAACGGAACGCACAAGTCCGACTTCGATGTCAATCTAAACAGTCCTCCAATACCATCACGAAAAGACAAGTACCTACATATACTCTACTCACACTCCACTAAAAAAGACGACAAGATGAAGATGTCCTTCGATTCGATTGTATGAAAGAAAACCCTGGAATTTGCACACGGAATTCCAATACATACACTTCATTTCAACACGAGATTCGTTTTAACTGGGAATGCATCAGAGGAGCACACACATCTGTCACTCTCAGTGTCACTGTACACATTCCAAAACTCGAAGGTGTTCCACTTCCACACACATCAGAATCCAACAGTAAGTTTTTTTTTGGATTCTACTCAGGAAGCAAAAGTACAGGTAGAAACGGAGGGGTATATAAATCCAAAAAAGGATTCCGGAGAAGGTCACCTAAACCTGTTTCGGAATATTTTTTATTAGATTTCATTTCAATTTTTTAAGAGACCTTTTAGGTCATTTTGAATAAGGAACTCCCACTTTTTGACATGGAAAAGAAAGGATTTTTTTTACGCCGTGACGGTGTGAGATATATGGCGCGACAGGGAATATTGATATAGAATAGAATTGAATAAATGTTCAGTTTTTTGGGATGGAAAAGAAGATTCGAATCCGATATAGAATTTTGGAGGAGGAAAATCCAATAAGTAAGGACACGCCATTTATTTTCTCTGTACAATGTCATACTTTACAATTGCCTGTTCTATTTGTATATTTTTTTATAACTCTCTCAGCGCACATTGCAGTAGTTTTTTTTGGATTTTGGGGAAACGCTAGAACTGCTTTTTGTCTAGAGAAGCAGTGTAAAGGGTTGTGGTATGGTATAAAGTGTAAAGAGACAACAGAGCAAAAGGTTGCATGTATCAGATCGTCGTGCACGCTGTACTCTGTCAAATATTTATTTTTGCGATGGGAATCGAATCCCCATAAACGATACATTATGACATGGAGGCTAAAAGGCATGAGGCAATTCATAACTGTGTCCTGGGACCTCTGCACAAGACACAAGATACTATACTACGTAAGTCTGACTTTAGGGATGAGAATAATTTTTTTCCAGAAAAAAATATTGCATCGGATGGAGAAACAGATCGGAAGCGAGTTACAAATATTTGAGCATCCTGTGGTGCCCATTTGTATCACACTCCACTTCATAAATTACGTAGAGTAGGTATCATGTGGGTTTTTATCCGGATTTTACTGGAACATGCGAGGGAGTTGTATATAGTTTGGAATGATATCTTGAATAATATCTTGATCATATACGTTATTACTTCCAGGAGTGAAGTTTATTCGTAGTATGAGAAAATGATCATGTGAAAGCATAGGATAGAAAAGCAATCATTAGTTCATAACTCGTAAATTATGGGTGATCGAGCTCCGCCAACGCCAAAAAACTTACACAATTGTTTTCACGTAGAAGGCAACGTGAGCAGCAAGCACGCACACAAATACAACAACATGCACATGCTCCCATCATGGAGCATACACATCAGATCTGTGCAAAAATGAGGATAATGAGGAATTTGATGAAAAACACGTCTGGAATAAATCAAGGTAGAGAAACTTACAATTAATTGACTTCCAAGTGGTCTGTGGGATGGTGATGAAGTTCACGACGCTTGTATCGTATCATTAGAAAGTTGCATAATGCTCGAATGAGGCGAGTAGTGCTTATATAAGCTTTCCTTTAGAAAGGACGAGGAAAACCTGAAATGTTGTGGAAGAATCGATACGATGTACGATGCGATTGGAATTTGTTTAAGAGATTACAACTCTGAGATGAAGATATTATGGGAAGATCATATACTAAAATCTATAATTATACATGAGCTGTATACTTGAATAAATAGAAAAAAGATAAATTGCTCGAAAGCATCATCATCGTCGTCGTCTCATCTTTTTTCCTTCGTCCCTATCCCCCACATCCTCCTTCTTTCCTTTTGCTTTTCCCAGAATGCGAGTTAAAGAGTAAAAGGCACACATGGGACTCGCATACAAAAAAAGTAAAAGTCATATTGAATGGAAGCTTAAACAGGATAATACTGGAGATGTTTGAGATGAAGAAGCTAAAATGTGCCAGTGCGTTTTATGTATTTAGTGTGTGTCTTGTAAAGACAAAGGGGATTTGGAAGAGAGAAAAATGATAAAAAGGTTTATTCAACTTTCCCGTCCTTTTGTGACTCTCTCTTTCTTTTCACATTTCTTTTCGGTTGTAATCTCCAGTCACCAGTCCAGGAGAGAGGATCCAAAGTGCATAAGAGATAACTATCATTACGACTATTTTTTTTCTCTTCCTGCAAATTGCCTTGACTTTGCAATAATGCAGTTAGGCACTTTCATATTTTACGAAGAGTAGAAATTGGACAATCCTATTTTCTCGTGTGCTTCCATCCAAGCAAAATATATTGCGCATTTATCCAATCTAGTTACTTTTTTACGAGCTGATATACGTAGTACTTTTCAGAGATCGTTAACGGACTTTGACTATCAATATCTAGACAGGAAATTTATCATTTCCGTTCATCTGCATATCGTTTTAAAGCTTAGCTCATGCTCTTTCTGATGCTACCTCGTATG